>JAMKCH010076593.1:0-67717 GCA_023653785.1 Ophioderma brevispina | reverse complement strand
TACTTTTACGATACAATTTGAGCCTCAAACGTTGATGATACAATGTGACATTTTCTTTCCAACAAAAATCTTCAATCCCAACGTATCTTTCATGACACGCCTTATTTCCTTTCATTGGCAAAACCTAGTTGTAGGTTGTCAAGTTGAAAATCGAATGGATATCCCATATTTTCATCATACCGGCCACATTAGGCTCAAAATATGGTGACACCATAGCTACATGCAGTGGAAATTCAATGGAACACCAAAAACAACTGAAAAGCTAATATGGAGACCCCCACTTTAGAAAGAGAACTAAGGCCTGAATTTTCTAACCACACAAACCAACCAACATGGAAATTGTTGATTAATTTTTGATTGATTATGTTTTAGTTATTTATGTTTTATTTATTTATGTTTTATTTATTTATGTTTTATTTATTTATGTTTTGTTTTAGTTATTTATGTTTTATTTATTTATGTTTTATTTATTTATGTTTTGTTTTAGTTATAATTTCTTTATGTTTTATTTATTTATTTATTGATTTCTATTGTTTTATTTATGTATTTATTTATTATTATTCTATCTACTTATTTATTTTGTATTTATCTTGTTTCACCATTATCCTAACTGATGGTAGCAGCAAGTCCTTGGACAAATTGTTATACAATGGTATGATATCCGTAGTTACTTGAAATCCATGGTTCTCAAATCACTCTCAAAGTTATGTCAACGCGAGTTTCGTTGAGCAGTACAGTGATAGGTATAATAATTAATAATTAAAATAATAATAATTGCTACTTGCTTTATTTTCTAGTTAGCTTTCACTTCTTTGTCTTATTCATTTCCATGGGACCTGTGAAAGAAACCAAACTTGGACGCGGTAAGTGAAAACGAGGGAAATGAATCATGTTTGTTGATACAAAGACTAACTCATGTACTATCAGTGACCCATTACTTTTTTATGGAGATTCAATGTAAGATCCGTGTTACTGTAAACATCATGTTACCCAATAACTGTGCTGAAAGAAACAGTCGACTTGCAAATTACATTGCTTAATTAGGTTATTTGCATACTTGAATATGTGGCCCAAGATGCTTAGGTCGTCTACTGCGACGAAGTGTTGAAAACTCTATTTTAGGAAAATGGGTTTAGAAATGTTATATAAGATGGTCATCTACATCAATTACAAACTGACCAGAAACATAAGACAAATCACGATAATACAAACAAAACATCATAAACAATTAGAAAACAAAGTTTGAACGGAATAAGGGAACGATTTAGCATTTTATATTGGGTTTATTAGAAATCACAGTACTCTTTTGCAGTCGCTCTGTTGGCCCCCAAAAACTAAGACGTGTTGACAGGTAAGTTCTCAATTTGTTGTCCACAAAATATGTCAGGGTAGAGCGCCTCGATCATTTGCCGCATTGACCGCTACGAAGAGGAGTGAAACGACCTCTAACCAACGTGGAAAAGAACCACGCAGTCACGTAGCAACGTGAAACACAAGCAGAGATCTGTAAAAAATGGATGAATACGAAGAATCATATTACACAAATATGGACGGAAATCATACTGCACGAACTATGTGGGAATCACGAGATAAGGAAAGAGATACACGAAAATATGATGTCTCCCTGGGCCTAGACCAACTGCGTAGCCTCTACGAATCTGGGCCTATGTATGCTTTTCTGAGAAAATGGATCGGTAGCTACGTCATTTGCCAATCTTGAAAAACTAATCGAGATATCATGCTGTGGGTGTGGCTAAAGTTAGTTTAGTCACGCCCAAAACAGTATATGTACCGGATCGTGACTTTTTAATACCGTATTTTTTTTCTGTAAGTGTACTGTCTAAATTATTTCTAAACTGTCTCAAAACTTTGAAATAATATTGGTTCCGAAAAGGCACTTAATAATTAGTCTCATTATCTCCACGTCGATCACGACTTGAAAAGTTTAAATTAATAAAATAACAACTAATTTATAGATAAGTTGGCATATCTAAATGAATACAGTATAAAAAGAGAAAGACATTTGAAACATATTGAAAACTATAGTAAACATATTGATATACAAAGAGTTTAGTTCTCTGCAGTTGCATATATCAGATAATTTTTATAATTCAATTTGTTGAATTATTGAGAAAATATTGCAGTACCGTATATGCAATATTTGCATAAAATTGTCCCATATAGCTTATCAACAAAATCAAGTTTTCAAGGCACGCCGAGTCTGACAAGCG
Source organism: Ophioderma brevispina (assembly GCA_023653785.1). NCBI lineage: Eukaryota > Metazoa > Echinodermata > Ophiuroidea > Amphilepidida > Ophiodermatidae > Ophioderma > Ophioderma brevispina. The sequence continues at coordinate 65,486 of JAMKCH010076593.1, read as the reverse complement.
GAAATTTTAGCTCAGGTATAAGATGGTAATGGAACCTAAATTTGGATACGTTGGTCACAAAGCTCCCGAATGTGTTTTTGCTATAAACAACCTTTTGTGGTTATTGAACCCCTTTCATACTCTCTCTCTCTCTCTCTATCTCAGTCTCTCAAGTAAATTGCAGCGTTAATCTATACGATACACTTTATAACTCGTTCATTACAGTCGATATATTTTGCAACATGACACGGCTTAAAACTGTCACTCTTATTTGCAACTTATTGCTTGACATTAGCACGTGAGTTCCATAGCCGCCAACCCATTCTCCATACCTAAACTTTGAACTCTGGAAGAATTTGTTTGACCACACTTTGACACCATTACTATATCCCATATCCAATGAGATGATTCAAATGCAAAATTATTAATAGATTATAATTTACATCTTAATATCGTTTAAATTTTCATGCACATTCCGATAGAGTTTATTCGTCATTCTGTCGTTCTATATAGCAGGTTATAGACGGCGTGTTCTCAACCAAATCAATTAAATATTGATGCGCCCAGGTCAGTTTTCGCAGCTGCGTTCGATCGCGAAGAGAAAGTCGCACGTTCAGATTGTTAAAGTGAAATTGTTTTTTTTTTTTCTTCTTGGAATCATTAATAAAACATTGACTTCTTTTCTTTCCATCATCACAAACCGACTCGAAGTGCCAAAACGTTGATGATTGTTCTAATATACCTATTACTACACGTTGATATTGTTATCATTGCACTTTTAGCTGGATGTCATACACATAAGGATGTAATTCTGTGAAGTATTACCGTAATTTATACGAACTTACATATATCATCAATTTATATTAACGTAAATAATTTATACCGTCAGTTTCCGCAGATTTAACACCTGTGTCAATTTTATTTTTTTCTTTCTATATTCAATATTGCATAACTTAAAGCGTGTTCATCACTCAAACAAAACAAAATAACTTCTGTACTTTACATTTTGATCATTCCTTTTAATTTTGAATTATGGTTTAAGACTTGAAATAAATCAATATGTTGGATTATATTGGGTGTAAAGATAATTCAACGTAAATGTCATTGTTGACCGAAGATGTTAATTTATGTACTACGATTTAAGAGATTCACCATTTAAAGAAATTGTAATATGGATTGCGTATCCGTTTCTCGTCAAGCCATAGCCCAGTTTCTTAAGCAATATTGTCACAAATATATCAACATCTAATGACTTAGAGTGCGTTTAATCCCCTGACTTAAGAGTGTTTAATGAGTTATATGTGTTAATCTGCAGAATCATACGTTTTAAAGCCATTAACTCTTAAAACCAAGTGACTTAAAGTGAAAGTGTTTAAGTGACGTGACTGAATTCGATAACTGACTCGGTGTTCAATCCACTGATTATCCATACTCTTAATAATCCTATGGCTTAAGTGTATTTAATCCACTGACTTAAATGTGTAATCTACTGACTTTAAGCTACTTTATGTGTTGTTGTCTTATTGAAATTCGCTGGCGTGCAAAATGTTAAGAGTCTATACATCGCGCAAAGTGTTAAAATCCGTGAATCGCACTCAAGGTTCGCTATATCCGAAACTTGTCACGCCGATGGTATTTCAGCCCGTCAAACCCGGCGATATTATTGCCTTCCAGGCTCAATATTTGTGAAAATTTACTAATTTGGTAATCAACATGAAAACTGTCACGATTTGGATGCACTTTTGAAAATTTCAAGATGATGTGTTTTTCTCGAGGGCTAGGTATGACAGCGACAGATAGGGTATGTGTTGCAATGCCTGCGGTGTATAATACGCGTGCAGGAAACGTCCCGATTTGGAGTAAGCAGAAAAAAAATTGCAACTGTTTTAAAATGAACTTTTTACAATAATATTGTCGATAGATTTATGTTACTGGCTTTCTACTATCACCTGCTTTCCTCTGTGAGGATACATTAAGGATCTTTAGTGCAAAGAGTTGAGGCGTTGTTTGCAATCGGTGATTTATAGCAGCGTTTGGTAGGATTTTGGAGGCGAGGCGATTTTTCCGCATGGCCTATTTGGGAACAACATAATAAGGGATCAGTCATTTGAAACAAAACCTCGTGCGTGTATTACAAAATCTGCTGTGAATTCCCGATGAAAGGCAATATTTGTAAGAGTTTCCATCCGAATTTAAGATTTTATAGCAAGAGTACTTATTCTTTCTTTAAGTAGCTAATTTGCATTTTCAAATACTAATTAGATCCCAGATGTTTCAGCGATGAGGTTATTTTACGTGTGGCGCATTCACTTTTTTCTTTCTTGCAAACATAACAGTCATTTGATTTATGCATATCATTTTTGTTCATTTGTTTATTTTGTTGGTAATTGTTTACTTATTTGTTCATCCGTTCATTTTTCATTATTCATTCCTTGTTACATAATTAAACCATTTCAGAAAAAACACTCAGTAACCATAGTGATAAACTCTATACACACATTACACAATCAATCCTAACACAGATCGGAAGGCGTACATACGCTGCCTCGTGGGCACGGAACCATTCACCAAGAACAACTCCATATATTAGTTGCACATCAGGAAAACCAGACCTTGCAGAAGTCAAGACCATGTAAAATAGGACCTAAAGCGATATGATTTACAGTCTAGAGTAGTAGATCTGGGGTAGATAGCTATTCTTTCTGTTAACCGTCCATTCGCGGTCGCCTCGGATCACTTAGGTCCCTGGCGCCTTATTTTTAACGAAGGTTTAAAAAGTAAATTAAAAAAGTTTGTTATCCAAATTTGCTATCGGCGATACTCTGTTTGGTTAAAAATACAAAGTTAATTTTTGGAGTGGAATCATTCAATGTATATTGTAAAATGTGTTGTGGAATGAGTGAACTGTTGGTTAATGATCGTTGTTGGTCAGGGAAGGTGTTTAGGAGGTTATGTTCTGGTCTTATTGACTGTGAACTATTTAATGGTTGACAACATCTAGAATAATACTTACGGACACATTCGTTGGCATCCTTTGGCGTCGCCGTGCCCACGGTCTGTCATAATGAAATTGTTTACATTGCTCGCACTCGGGACCTGCGGTATTGTGTCGACAATCGCAAACTAGTCGACCATCGCGACCACGGACGCAACGCGATGCGTGTCCATTACACTTACACCTCCCTCCTACGGAGAAATCGGACACGGCGTAGTAGTAACTATCACGAATTGTCGTGGCTTCCTCAGTGGAAGCCTGAAGAGCGGCTGCGGCATCTTCCTCAAATCCAGGCAAGCGATTAAAAACGAGTTTAATATCCGTCGCAGTGACCCAATCCTGCAGGACAGGACTGTTGTCGAAATCAAACGAAGATGGTCTTCCTTCTAATGTACTGAATGCAACCCGAGCACCGCTGACTAACTCCGTGTTTTGGACATCGCTGCATACAGCTTCCTGCTCGTTCTGTTTCATGATCATAGCGTTCTTCGGTAGGCCGTACATTTTACGACATTGGCTGGAATAGTACTGATAGGGCTGCCAGGTTTTGCCGTAGTCCTGGGATTTGTAAATCGCCATGGAGTCCGGGCGCAGGGAGCAGAATTCGGCCGAGATATATGTCAGCTCGAATTTCTTCCCAAGCGCCAGATGGAGAGTCACATTGTGCGGAGAGGTGGTGAACGGCTCCGACTGCCAACAAGTTAGATTGTTGGGATTGTGAAGATCAGTGAGGTAATCCGGAGGGTGCCTTCGCTTGGGCTGGCTGGCATCGCACACGAAGCAGTTCCTTTGGCGCTCCCCATCTGCACCACTTGACAGAGCGCAGAAGCGGCTTGGAGGGGTCCCACAAGTGCTTGACGCTATCACAGGCATCCCGAAAGCTGCGTTAACGAAATCGGGCACACAGCGACGAGGGTTACCATCGATATCGTAACATGGGTCCGGTTGGTTCTGTTGGGCCGCAAACATACTCAATCCGTAGCCGCCATTCTGGGCTGGCACCAACATAACTTGGGTAGCAAATACTACAAAATATGCAACATTCAACATGATTTTTGACTCCTTTAAATAACTTCCCAAATAAGTATCCTTCGATCCCTTTAGGTGAGTTGTCTGAGCACACCTGTATTAAGGCAGACGATAGAACCTCAAGTGGCGCGTTGTCGGATGCCCTATCGCAGTAGACAACCCTAATCAAACACCCTTGAGTTTGCTCTGATGATTCCCCTCACACATGTAAATTGCTAAAAGACACTTTTCTCCTTAGTTCTTACGGCATAGGGAAAACAAGCCAGCAACATTTATCGTCATACGTCTCCGACACTCTCAAGGCAGCTTATGTTCACGCACTGCAGGCAAACATGCCGAGAGTAGGAGTGATCTTCCTGCGGCGTTTCGCAACTATTTGCGTTTCTCTTATGTTTTCCACAAACCGACGCCCTGTCCGTACACGATCTGCACACAAGATACTTGAAAATATCAAGCACTATCCTCACTTAGAAGTTGAAAAAGACGAACGCCACCAAAGTTGTCGCTTATAAATATATATAGTATTTTTAAGCCAATATCAGTGTAGGAATGATCCAGAAAACAATGCCCTGATAAATTCGGCGGGTTGGAATAAATTGATCAGTTCTACCTCAGTTCCAAGAAAGATGATTTGATGACCAGTTTATCGATGAACTTTTAAAGCCGGGTCCTCTCTTACTAGTTGTTAGTGCTATACACAAGTGAACGTACTGGCAACTTTGTAAATGCAATCGAATCCATGGATTATCCTCATCTATTACGGCAACACGTATTATAAGGGGCTGGTCTTCTTCTTTTGACCAGTCAGAACATCCAAATTTTTGTCCAACTTCTCCCCAATTGTCAGTATTGCACATGCGCACCTGGACTTGACCAATGACGAAGGTGAGTGGGTCGGAATATTTGCATACTTCAGCTTCTTTCTTTCACTTCACACTTGAGGGAAAAAGTGGCGTGTCTTGTGTCTTGAATGAACAGCCGTTAACTTGGCATCCTTCGTACCGTATAATGTCCAGACAGTGGCCACTTTCTCTGAACTGGAAAGGCTTGGTTCATTGGAGGCGCGATTCACATGATGATAACTGTCCCTAAACTGTCCATGTCCCGATATGAATGCCCTATGTACTGAGCGCAAGTATGGTAAATGTGCCAAATGCTTGGCGCTGGACATATGAGGCCGAGTATTTATCTTGAAAGCTTGTAACGTCCACGTTTTTTCAATTAAACTTTGTGTCCGTCCTTCTGTTAAAGCAATTCTAATTGTTTTTTACAACATCGCTTACCAGTTTTACAAGTAAACATTGTAAAACACTGCCTAGTTTTGTGGCTCAATGGAAAATTTAAACCCCCTGTCGCAACTAATGTAATTATACTTCCCCCTTAAACTGCTAAAATCTCAAAGTTTACTGCAAATTCAGTATGGGGGGATACAAGTTTTACACAAATTAACTTACGCATTATTTTGTCATTTTAACATGTTAATTTTTATATTTCAAACGACGACACTCTTGTTGCTCTTTTCCATGCGTACACCATAACAATCCCCCTTAAGAGAATTTGCACTTTTTAGAAGATTGAATCAGTCCAGAATTTAAAACACGCAATTTATCTGTTAAGTTGCACTTGATATGTTGTTTTATGGATCGTCTGCCATCGAAAGCTTCGATGACTAGTGGGTCACAGCATTCTGTGATGACGTTTTGACCGCGTCGGTATTCTTGGCCGCCCACTCAACAAGCCCAGCTTACCATGTGAGTATGATGAGTGATGGACAAGAAATGATGATCGCTATACCATACGATTGCACTTTCCTATTCCATCACTGAGGATCAACATCCGTACTCGTGTCGTACTAGGACTTTGTTAGAAATAAGAGGCGTTTATTTTCTTCTGTCAAAGCATAGACGGATTCAAAGGACGAAGTTGTGACAATGGATGCGTCAACACACGCAGATGAACAACGACCCCACTGCTTATGGATGATGTCTGTCCTGCTATCGTGCCTCGTTGAACGCGCCCCCCCCAGTGTTATTTGGCTAACTATGCGAACATTTGGACCAAATCAGGAGCAACAGGCAACCACCTTTTCGGCAGTGGAAAGCCAATACTGTCATTGGTGTATGGGTACTAAGGTGTTTGGCTCTTTTTCACAAAATGGGTAGTTGAAAATACATTACTGTAAAATAAAAATAAAATAACATTCTATCTATTCTTTGTCATTGGTGATTTCTAATTGTTTTTGCGTTCTCGTTTATTTTCTTGGCAGTCAATATATTTTACATAGGAACAGTCTATAGATTGATATTTTAAAAACTTTCTCCCTTTCTGATCTGTCTTTCCTTAATACTTCCATGAATCAAAAAATCAACCACATCTGCTTTGGTTTTGACGGATTTCCCCGCGGATACCCCAGCAGCGTCTCACCGGGAAATTCGGACCAACAGTTTACGGTTTTGTGTTGTAATCAAAATGAATAGGTTGCCAAGCCCGGGTGCCATGTCTGTTCGTTTTTAGTGTCAATTAGGCCGACCAATGCATATAGCAACGGGCTTGCGCAGGCTGGTTTGGTTACGGGATCTTTCGATTTTCCTTTTTTTAATCTGAATATGTTTCATATTGAAATTCTGTTTACAAATTTCACGGGAGGGGGAAAGTTTGGTTACATCTTGTTGCTGGGCGTACTCATACTTGGCTAAATGTGATAAAATTCGCGAACGATAATAATTCACCCAAATTGAAATCTGTCTTTAAACTTCCTCGTAATCTCACATCCTACAAGCAGTTTATAAAAGCAGGTCCGTGCATGCCGGGGTTCCTTTTTTTTTAAACCCGTTTTTGTACCAACGCTTCGTCCATGTGATTAATATAAGTCCCCATTGAAATCTTGTTGAGTGATGTTCAGGGTGGTCTGTCTTCTTTCTCATGCACACCACTCATTAATGTTAATTCTCGCGGTTTTCGTTGATAGACTAAGGGATTTATTAAGAAATTAAGGCCTTTCTGGTTTAACAAATTGCAGAATTTGTTTAAAATTTGAAATAGTTTAGGATCCTTAATTGAACATGTGAAAAGATTAGTTTTGGTTTCAGGCCGTCTAATGTAAATCTATTCAATTTCGCAGGTCCCGACCGTAATAGAGCCTTTGGTGTATGGTGCGGTAGAACCGTTGAAATTGAAAAAAAACGTACTTTATATATTTTCAGTGTTTCTGCGTGTTGTGTTTTTGGTGTATGGTACTATTAATGTTATTTATAAGTGAAGGGAATGGGAGTTTTGAAATGGAAACACAAAAAATATGGTGATATGAGCCAAAAGAGAGGGAAACCTGTATTTTAGTCCAATGTATTCATTGATAACACGGACTTCTAAATGGATAAACTCATTAATAAATGAGGAAAGCGAGTTTTAGTCAGTGAATAAAGAGGAATCGAATTGAGTCAGGAATGCTGTATTTTATCCAGGGTTCAGGGGATAACTTCTAATAGATAAATAAATTCCAATACATACAGGAAAAATTCCGCCATTCCGCCCCCCCTTTCCGGCGTAATACTAAGAAGACTAGCTCCCTCAGTCGAGTCCGAACATTCTTCTTAAATTCGAGTAACAGTTCATGACTCTGTACAACCTACTTCTTAGTTCTATGTAAGGACCATTATTGCACAAACGTTGTTCTAAGTCGAACTTTTATTTCTTTGAAGTCTATTCAATCTCCGCGTGCTAAATCGCATTGATGATTCCACATTGATTTGGACCAATTTATATCACTTCGACATAATCTCGTATTACTTCATTATCTATTAATTGTTCTGGCCTCTTTTGTATTTTTAGTATACTTTAGTATATACCAATGCAAAGCTGCGACATAATTTGATACGTGCACTCGTTACAATATTCAAATCGTCCTTCTTCACTTTGCAATTTTTTGTTGCCATTACAGGTTATCCCAGAACCAAACAAACATCATGAATACATTTCTAACAGCCAGTTATTTCATAAATGTCCGAAAAACGAAAACAAAGTAAAGAGTTAAGCATCGTTCAAGTTCACGGAGGTGACGACCAACCGCCGTGCTGAAGCCAGCCGATGCGTTTCCGTCAAATCTCATCGGCTGAATGACAACAATTTGGGTAACAAACTGGTAGTATTAAAGTAATGGTTTAAGAATGCTGATTGCTAAATAGGCACCGGACACATTAAATTTGGGACAAATTTGTTCCGTTCGTTTAGCAAGATTTTTACGTATAGGATGCTCGCTATATGAACAGCTTGAAACAGAAATTGCATATTTTGTAGTGTTTGAATCATGACAGACAGTCGGGGGGACATTGACATTGACTGGTATTACGTTCATCTTAAGATGGGACCCTTCGTTTAATTGAAAGCGGTCATCTGAAGGGTTTCACCCAGACAAGTAAATAACTTTCCAAGAACAACTGGTCGGGCTCCTTTGACCCATTACTCTCATTATTGTTGAACAAATGATTTGTACAGGTACTAACCTATTAAGTATATAATTTACAACAGTTAAAATAATGACACAACATGAACTTGAAGGTGACTCTTGGTGATATACGGCGCCCAAAGCTAAATAAGAACCTTTGACTTGCTTGTTCTCATTCCCGGTGACCCGTTTTTTAAAGTTATGGGGTGCATATACATGTAAGTGACATTTAATGCATATTTAAATTTACATTTATAGCATATATCATTGTTTTATGCATGTTACATTCATCAGTGTTCATTGTTAAATGCCTAATTATCGGAACTGATGAAAGGAGCAAATGATCTTTTAAACGACTCAATACCTTAGACCATTTTTCTTCTCATGTGCGAGGCAACGATCATTGCTTCTCTTCAAACTCTAAGGTCGTTACGAGTCTGTCGCCCGATCACAGTAATTTACAACTCCTTTTCCAAGTTCAGAGTTCCTAATATAGAGCATTGCTTCTTCTTTATCCCATGGAGGCCATTTCACGAGTATTATTACTCACATATCTGTACTATAAAGATTATACATCTACATTTTTCTTCAGAAGTTCATGCAATACATAGTTGACGGGCTTGTCCCGATACAAGGCACATGCATGCAACACATAAACAATATTTATTGTATCTACGGAAACTGAACCTATATGTACCTTAAGGTTTTTACCCAAAATGGTACAAGGGTCATTTGGTTTTAAAAAAAGACTTATTCGCAGTTACCTAAACGTATTTATTCAAATTCTTGGCAACTTCAGTATAGAATTCAAAAAAATGGTTCAACCATTCGTTCACAGTACTAGACATTATCCGTGCTGAATTAGAGTGTACCTTTAGAGTTGCCACGATCAGTATAATATAAATTTCCGGAATTTCCTTTGAAATGTCCATAAGATATTTAAGGCTTTATATACACTATACCAACCTTCCTATAAGAAAAGATAATGTTACTAGAAATATATGGCGGGACTTTCAAAATCACAATACCACTTTTAGAATTTTCCGGAATTCTTATTACCCATTATTAGGATTTTCTATATGATTAAAACTGCTACTTTGAGGAAATTTCTGTAAAATCCACACAATGCTGCTAGAATTTACTCTAGGCGGTGTATGAGACTTATCGATGGAATTTCGACCATACTACTTTTTAGTATACTTTGAGTCAAGAATTTGTATTGATTCGCAATACTCAAATTTTGCGCAAGCTCAATTACTATCATCCTAATCGTATACTATTGCTAGTACTCCTTGAATAAATATACAAGATCTGATACTACTATAGACAAAAACAGCCCTTTAAATATTATATTTAGGATCACATGCCCATGCATTTGCTTCTTATTTTATCTATAGATCCCTACTTCGTAGGATTTTAACAAAAGGAAATCAGCAGCCGAACAATTACAAGATCTTAGATCCACACTATTAGGTAATATATAGATTGAACAAATTTAGAAAATAAAAAATAAAAAAATAAAACATATCGTCTTGAAAACGAAGTAAAGGACCAATTGAAGCAAATAATAGTAGAAAACCTAAATATGTACCGAAATTTCGCGTTGCCGGACATTCTGAAGCCATCTTTATATCGGCTTTTCCGTCATGCTTGCCCGATGGTATGAATCTTGGCATCCTGATCTGAGCCAACCTGCTCACTTTTCAAAAACCAACCTTTTATCAAAAAATTAACTTAGAACGCCTTTTCTCTACAATGTATACAATAATAACGCCCTGAGTTTTTATATCTTATCTCAAAGTGTTTACTTAGTTTCTATACAGTCCGTTACACTTAGTCTAAGAACTAATAACACCCTTGTTCTCAACAGGGGTGATATTGTACTACTCGGAATCAATATGTTTTTCTGAACCCAAATTGGCTAAGCAACAAATGGCAAAACGTTGATATGGTACAAATTATCGACGTGGCTTTGAATCTTGGCATCCCTTATCTGAGCAAAACTGCTCACTTTTCAAAAACAAACATTAACAAACTTAGAGCGCCTTTTTCTCTTCAATGTATAAAAACTCTCATGACATGGTTTTTCCAAGTACTTGGATTCTTAATTGTCTGCCAACAGGGCAAAACAATTACGCTTCAATCTATTTGTTTAAATTGTCCCAACTAGGACCTCCTTATCTGTCTGATAATTTCCCCAAAGTGTCTCAGTTTCACACCTATAATACCAGTCAAGTCAACACAATGTTTATATCCATAAATGTAACAGCTCAAATGCAGGCTCTTTCTATCTAATGAATCCATGACTGTCTGGGTCAAAATTCAATTAAAAACATTCATGTGTATGGGAATTTCAAAAATCTATTACGGAACATCTCTTGCATAATCTTAGGTGTCATAGTTCGAGAGGCAGTGTCATTCATTTGGTTCTTGTTTGTTTCGGCGGCGTTTGGGAGGGGTTTAAGTCTCAATGTTTAATGTTATTTTTTTTTGTTTCATGCTCTTTTGGTAGGGGGTGGTGCATTTTTGGTTCTCGAGCAGTTTAAAATGTAATGTTATTGGCTCTCCATCCTTACATAACTTTGCTTTCTGGTTGGCTGTTATTTTATTGTTATGTTGGTGTGACTTGTGCTATGATATTATTTAAAAAAATATCCATGTACTTGTATTCAGGGACCCCCTTTAGGGAAATACATCTTTTAAAGGTCTATAAAGGGTTAGCCTATGCATATCTGTCATGTTTTTTTCTCAGCTACATGTTGCTTTTTATTTATTAACTGGTCTTTTTAATGTTATGTATTTTTTGTATTATGAGAATGCATGAATCAACTCAAATCAAATCATGGTTTTCGAAAAGTCTGTTCAATTTGAATATTATTCGAATTTATGCTCTTAGATTAAAAAATTAATAACGCCTGTTTTATATTTTGTTCCAACAATGTTTTTAGTTCTATACAAACCGTTTACATTTAGTATGAACCTAATAACATCTTTGTTCTCACAGTGGTTATTAAGTTTATATTATGTAAACGTTCTGTGCTACCGAATTCAATGGGTTTCAGAACCCAAATTGGCTAAGCAACAAATGGCAAAACGTGATATGGTACAATATCGACGTGAGTTGAAGCTTTATTAACTCATTTTAGGGTGTGAGTCAAATAACTGATTAATGTGAGATTTGGACTTAGTACGTGGCAGGGTCTTTTTGTGAATTAAATAAAAATAGATATAATACGTTACTTATCCGCGAAAATTTCAATTTAAATAAATCTTTACGCAACGAAACCTCTTGAAATAGATTTGGTTGAGCCAGAGAAAATGCCCTACAACCATTCAATAACGCGATTATCGTCTAGCGCATTACCTTTTTCGTATGAGTGTTAACCGGATACTGGCGAGCAGAGGATGCTTCATCAGGGTCGATTTTCGTGATTATTTCAGATAACCTAGGGAAAATGTAAATGTTTTTATTATTTTGAAAATGAGAAGATTGAAAATTGTAATTTGCAAATGACTTCAAGGGTTTTATTTGTTATCAAAAGGACCCCGCAGCTCTCAACACTTATCATATGGTCTGGTGGTTAGTATTTTCAGATTCTTAGGGAGAATTACACACTGTGTTTAATCTCCACAACCGGTTAAGTCTCAATCGGGAGGGAATGTTTGCTCAAATATGACCCCTTATTTTGCTATGACAACGAGTGATGTGGGTTAAGAAAATAGGGAAACTAAAAATAAGGTGAATTACGAAAGATAAATCGGTTAATATTAACGGGCCGCTCTTGTCAGTCCGAGTGATTACAACGAAGGCCAGTATCTTTCTGAGACAATCAATGTTCACCATACCACATGTACGTACTCACTAAATGTAAGAGTAAATTTGGCCATTCCTTCCGGGAGTCAAATGAGGGACACATGTTTTTTGAGTGAACCACAACTCTGAAAGGAGTGGAAGTTTTATTTTTTTAATGACCATATTCCACTCTTTTAGATGAATACTTCACTTTCACACTCATTTCAAGTGAAAATTTTCCCACTCAAAAAAGATGTCTTCCGCATGAAAAAGAGGTGTTTTGGGGTGATCGTACGAGTTCAGGTGTTGACCCCCTAATTCTTTCTTAAATGCAGTTTTTCTAATCGTGTTGATATTGTTTAGAGACTTTTACCACTAGTCCCAGAGGGTAGTTTTCAACAGTTTTTGTCAAAGGTACATATTTTTGCCTTTTTTTTGGGGGGGGGTGTATAAAAGATTTTTTGTTTGCGGTTGGCGGGTAATTGTTGCTGGTACATAGGGTAAAACTGGTTTTGGGTGTTTTATGGGGAAAAATGCTCACGCCTGTGTATATCTCGAAATAGATTGAGTGGCGCCTGGGCCTGCTCATTCATGCTTTGTAATATAAATTTTTTTGTATAAGACTTGATACAATTCCGATGGAATAAGGTAGCTAATATTCAAAAGCAATGACCGGCACGATAAATAACAACAAAGGTTAAGCGTCACTAGCATGGTGATGACATGAATGTCACATTTTCGAATTGCATGGTATCCAAATATCTCGTGACAAACACGTTGGTGTTTATACAGGTGTGATGACCCGGAAAGTGTGATGACACATAAGTCACATTAGGGACGATGGAACTTTTGTTTTCTTTACTAAAATCCTCGACGTTTATTTTGCTAATAATTTTCACTCGACTTCTCGTTTTAGGACTAAGGTAATTGCTTGTGCGATTAGGGTTTCCTCCGCAAACGATCGACCCAAGATACATTTGCTAAATGATATAGTCATTCACGAGATGACCACGCCATGTGACCACTGCACACTCTTACTTCTAAATATCTGCTTCACGATGTTTGGGGGGGGTGGGGGTGTTGGGTTTGGGGAATGATTTAGTGTCATTTGGCTGAGGGGTAACCCTTTAAAAACGAATCGGTTTTGACTTCTTTGTCAGCTCATTGTTTAATTTAACACTTTTTTAGTATTATTTCAATTGAAAATGAAAACAAAAGTTTATGAGGCTAATTCTAAAATCATGCGAATTTTGGGCCTTGATTGTTTTCTTTGGCGAAAAACTGGTGGCAAAAATATTCGGGTGAAACGCCCCTTTTTTCACCTGTCGTACCGTCCACTGGTAAAGGAGGTAAGGGAAAGAGAATATGAAGGCCGAGAGGAATCGAAACTCGAGGGGAACAAGCTATAGGTTTTAAGCAAATTTCATTAGAGAAAAGTGGTCCGCGAGTCAATATCCTGGCCAAGGAGTCACCTGTGTATATCAGGTTCCGAGTTACTTCTTCTGCTCTGTCGTTCTGATCTAGCTAGAGAGATAGCCGACATATTATCGTATTCTTATAGTTCTGCCATGCCTCTTCTTCAAAAATGTCTAGTGAATTCTACCATTCCTTCACCTATTTCTTTGTATGAGGAGTTCACTGGAGGAAGACACTTAACGATCATTTTCGTTTACTATCATTTCCTTCATTTTCAGAATTCTTCGAAAATATTCTTTGTATTGCGAGACAGTGATCTATCGACGCACAGAAATGATGTTTTAGTGTTTTCTTTAGATTTTAACAATGTTGTCAATTTTATTGGGTAAGTTCCATTAAAAAATCATAAAATAAGGGATTTCGGGCAAGATGTTGCGGCTCCTAAATACTCAAACACTTCAACACGACCACACTTGGTTCAAATTGCAATTTTCTGACGCTACACGTTATCGCATTAAGAAAGGTGGATGTATTAGCACAGGAAATATGTCGAATTTCAGGATAACAATACAGTTAACTTAAGCGGAATCAGAAATATAAACGTAGTGTTTGTATATTAATTAAAAATAGCAAACTAGACTAAAGATAGCCACCCAAAACGCGAATTCCAAGTTTGAGATAACAAATTGGATTTTTTTGTTTTGCTGTAGTAAACATTATTAGTATAGCGGTAATAGAGGCTACTGGTACAAAAAAAAATTGGATCCGGGATTTATAACAAATTTGAAGGCATCCTTTTGAGAGTACAGCTATTTCACCAGTGATTAGTATGGGGACGCGCATTTTTATTGGTGCAAAACTTTTATGAATCACAATTTGTTAGAAAATGGGGCGCCACCTTCGGGAAATCTCTGTGAGTCAACCTTTGATGCCATACTAAAATTGTAAAGCCCATTCATTAAAATTTGTCTCATCATAAGAGCAGAAAATATATAGTTTGGCAATTTTGTTGATGTTAGTACAGAGATATGGGTGAAATGTGATTAAAGGTCATTGAACTTTTGAATAGTTATTGTACAGGGCGCCAAAACTTTCAAAATACATGCATTTAAAAATTGGGTCACGTTGTTTTTTTTTTTGTTTTTTTTTTTTCGGTTTTTACGGCCGGTGTTACCGACTCCCTATTTTTTATTTATTTCCATTCTTACATTATTTAAATGCACATTTCTACATATCATATTTCACATTTTACGCTAATATAAACGTAGGAATACAAAAATATATTAATGTAAACCGGAGTTATTGTATTAGACAAATCAAAAACTGGGACACTCTCACACACCTCACTTCCGCGAACATCCTATTCCAAGTCATAAAGCAATTTCAACCATAGTATGATAAATGAATACAATTATTGTATGAAATGTAAAGCAGATAAGAAAAATATATTAACTCGAAATTTATTCCTTATCCAATTCCATTGAAAAGCCCCTTCCAAACCTGCCATTTGTTGAAATAAGGAATAATCGAGTTTTTTCAGTAGGATATATTTTTCCAGTTATAAATAGTTTTCAATTTCTCTTGAAGAAAAATAAATGAAAGAGAGACATTTGACTCTGGTTCTATATATGTAGAACGTTGTTAACCATGATCAACAAATGTAAGGCCGCGAATTTGCATATTTTTAAATCAACACCAAGAAATATGATAGTTATTTAGAGTAACTGGGACTCCAAGCTTAAAAAACAGTTTTGTATTTGAGACCAAGTAATCTTAACTTCTTTACATTCCCTAATATTGCTCAATTGTCTCCGCTTCTTCTTGCAAAAAGGTACATCTATAATCAATTTCTTCGACCTATTTTATACATAAACGATTGTAGTTAAAGCTCTAGTGAGACCTGTATTTGAACCATCTTAGTTTTGTTCCATTGTACATCTAAAAGGGATCACCAGAATGTTTTTCCAATCATTTACTGAAAAACAACGTTTAATTTAAATTCCAGTTTTGGTCTCGATTTGGTTCCTTGAATGCTGCAAGAGAATTACAGAGAGACTTGCATCCTCTCTTATCCTTCAAAATAAAGCTTAAATGAAAAGGAATAAAAGGAAAGTGTATTTTGATAATATAGACCATTTCTCTGAAAAAGGCGGTTTAAAACTTTTCTTGATTGCACTAAGCACCCTGTTATATTCCAGAAGTTTGTCCGTAGGCCAATTTCTCTTTCAGTTCTATTAATGTCATAAAACGGCCACCATCCGTTACCAGATCAGCGACGTAGTAAATTCCTGCTTTTGACCATGTTCTGAGGATTTTTAGTTTACACCAATTTTTGAAAACACTATTTTCCCATATATAAGATTTTAGACCTCCTCCATAGTTTTAGGGATATGTTTTCTTTGGCTTTATGCCACATAGAAAAACTTCCTTCAAAACAAATTATTTGTGTTCTTTGCCAGCATTCAAGGTGAAGAAGGACCTTTTTTCGAGATCACTTTTCTCGTGAGTCCAGTTTATATAGAAAACAGCTGATATTCCTTTCCCAGCGATTTTACCTGGAATAATTCTTCTGGATCCATGTACATGTCAAAAGCCCAAGAAAAGATCTATTTGAACATCCTTAGCCCTCCATCGGAATAATCGTTTTAGAGCTGGTCTCGACTTATCTTGATTCTGTTATGCCAAATTGAATTCATAGATTCTGTACAGTAATACTTTAGGAAGTGTTATGCAAGTTGTTTACTCGACGACGGATCGTGGGGGCATTTACTCGATGCGGATTTAACAATGATACAGAAGAAAACACAATGAAGACACGCAGAATACTTGAAGATGACAAGATTAATAATAGATGTTGACAACTTCATATGATGGAACAAAATGTAGACTTCAATGATGGAATATAACTTGAATATTTAAATGGCTAAGTTTCAAAGGAAGAGATGGATTTATTTAAGATTGTTGAGCAGATGGGAAGCTCTGATGGAAAAAAAAAGAGGGAATAATTGCCAAGTTGGGAGAGAGACAGGGAAAACCTGTTGTAAAAACAATAACAATCACATGTGAGCACAAACTAAATTACAAAACTATGCAACAGTATTAAAAATAACTTATAACATACCCTAGGTCCTAAGCAAACTTGTTAACTTGGAAGAGGTGAATGAATATACATGTAGCACCAATTTCAAAGTGTTTATACTGACTTAAGTATGTGGTAGACAACCTATAATTGATTAGATGTTGCCAGGCATACCAACGGCCTGACTCAAAGAAACCATCTTACCAATATTCTAATTTAACACATTGTGATGACCAGGGTTTGCATGGTCACTCATGCTACTCAAAGTGAAACAGAGACTGTTCATGGGGTATGTCTAATCTCTCTCCAGTTAAACATACCACCTAACAAAAGTCCTATAAATTACTAAGAACACTGAAATGAAAGCAACATGGGTTAAGTGGTTGGAAAATAAAACATCTTTTAAATATAAACAGTGGCATATATGCAAATAGGTAAACATAAATGACTTCATGGACATCCAAAAACTATTAAGAACTAAATCATCTTCAATAATATAAATTTGGATGATATACAATCAAAAACCAGGTGCAGAACATTATGTTTTTACAAGTTCTACCAATTGAGTCATATAAAATGACACTTCCAAAACATAAACTCCCCAGGATAAAACAAGCAAGATTCAATTTAGACAATAATTGGATTTGAGATAATTTAACAACTTGCCAGCCTGGGGAGGGGTTCTTGGGTGGACGGTTGACAGAAGTTTTTGCAAGCGTTTCAGGAAGCATTTAGAAGGGGTCGGGATCTGACAAGACGAGGATGGTTAGTTAAATTTTGGAAGACTAAACAATGATGTGACAAGTATTCTACCAAGACTAGTAAGTTTCGTTTGACCAATGATGGATTTGATTGACACCGACTCCATGACATTATTGTAATTAATTCTTACATCTCTGTTAATTGTGTTGAAAAAGCAACTCCTAGAAAGATGCAACCTATTATGAATCTTTCCATCTTGTACCCAGTGCAGTTTTTTGGTGGTATATTTGGGTTGGCTGTTTATGGGGCATGGATCCGATGTTACACCACATTTGACTTGTCTCATTTACTGAAGACACAGGTATACATTCAAAAAGATCGAGAGTTTTAAGGGTTTGTAATAAACTTCTGTCACTACATCGAGAATGACCGTAGAATCATCGGCATATGAGTGATTTTTACATTCAATGGTGTCGATAAAAATACCAGAGATTTCTTTATTTTTTTTAATAGGGACACCCCAAAATCTCTGCACAATCAAGAAAAGGTAAGGCGACAAAGGATTCTCACTGTCTACAGCCATCGCCCAACTGATAAATGTTCGTAGCTCTTCCATTACTAAATACCGAAGAGACATGCTGTTGTTATAAAATAGCTTAATCCAACGTTTAACTGAGGTCCAAAATTTAGGAATTCCAAGACTTTAATATATACAATTTGTGTGAAACCGAGTAAAAGCTTTTTCAAAGCTATTAACACATAACAGACCCGGTTTTTACTGTAAACTTAGTGTTTATAAAATAGTAAGTCATAAGCAATTTCTTACATTTTCGCCAATGTAACGACCGTTCATAAACCCCTTTTGGTCATCATTTATCAAATCTGCGAAGAAATTTGTTGGCTTCTTTCTGCATTTACAGGCTGAAGCTATTTATATGTTGATTTAGAAGCGTATCGAATAGGCCGCCAAATTTTTTAAGAAATTGTTTTGGTGTATCTCCCTTTTGGGCAAGGAGTAATAATACCCAAGCGTTGAGTAACTGAAAGTTCTCCAGTTTCATACGCAAATTTAAAGAACGTAAAAGAAAACTCCGAGATCTTTTAAAAGAGAAAAATTTCCAAAACTCAGCCGTAAACCATCTGCTCCGGGCTTTTATGATTTGGAACTTTTTTCAAGCAGTTGAAAGCTCCTCAATGGTCAGACGCCCTTACAGACCCTGAAAACTGAGTGTTAGTCAAAAGGGAAAGTCCGATCTAGACAGATGTTCATCAAATTCCTCCAGATTAATTTTTTGTCCGTCTACTTTCGTATAGCATTTGGTAAAAATTAAAGTAAATCCAATATTTGGGATTGTTCTCTTATACTTTCACTTTTGAGTTCTTTAAATGAATAATAGATTTGTTAATACAATTTCTTTTCCAGATTTGCAAAATAATGTGTTGGTTTTTCCCCATATTCTACCCATCTAGCTTTGATCTTACATGACACCTTCCATTTTTGCTCGTCTTATTTCTTTCAAGTTCCCTTTTCTTTTGTTCAATGTTTTCTAATATATTTTCTCTATCTATGTCGTACATTGAACGTTCTTCTCAAGATTATGAATTTCCTTGTCTAAGTTGTTTTCTCTGTTTCTTTCTTTTTTGTTCTTTTCCTTGGCGAATCTTATGGAGTCACGTGTTGGTATGAGCATGAGCAATCCAAAAAAGCATAATTGGCACTCTCTAGGATATCATTACATGAATCCCTAGTTAGTGACAACTGTCACATGTACCTAAGTACCCGATATCAATCGGTGTATGATTTTTTGGGTCACATTAATCTATTCTTTCTTTCTCTTCCCTTTCTATCTTTTCTGCTATCTCTTTCGCTTTCTCAATCCGTATTTTGTTGGCTTTCTCAGCTTCTTTCATGCATCATGTCTTTAGCCTGTTCGCTCTCCTTTTTTCTATATATACGTTCATTTGCTCATTTATTCTGTCCTTTCATATGTCTTTCTTGTCTCTCGCCTACTCCCCCTTCTCTCTTATTCCACAGTTTCTACTCGTTTCTCCTCTTCTTTTCCCTTTCACTCCCGTCACCGTTTCTATTTGTCGTCTTCATCTAAAGTCACGAACATTTACGAGTTTATTCTCATCTTGAACTCTTCAAAATAATATAATTCACTCTTGGACATGTGATTTGATAGTTCATTGACGGGCCATGTATTTAAAAACGTACACGCTATTGTAAGTGATGTTATAAACCCGCCCTGGGTTACAAAGCCTAAGGGGCGAGATGAATTCCAAGATGTCGGGAAACCAATACCCGAGACAAACAAAACTAATGGAGCAATCCAGAGCTTTGTTGTCGGGAGCGGTCTTTGTTTTGATACTTAACACAGACCACTTTTCCAGAATGTGGACATGGAGCCATCAGAAGCAGATATATCAGAAATCATATAAATTAAATTTTCTGCTTACAGCTATACTTGTTTGATACAAACCCTATAAACGATTTCCCTTCAAAAAACGGGAGTTAAAATACCAAGATTCCAAAGGTTACAGAAGACGGTCCCTTTTCAAACAATAAAACGTTGGGATCTATCCAATCACACCAATCAAAAATTCAAATGACCTGGCAGGATATTTTTTTTTTAGCAGAGAGAAGCACCCTCAGTTTTGTTTGACCATTGCGTTTGTTATCTGGGACACATTTCACAACTCATATAAACTATTAAATGTGAAGTTTTCTGCTTCGAACTTTGGAACTACATGAAAGTTCACATTTGAAGAAATAGAGGAATTTAAGTGTAGGCTTCAATGGGAAATCAAATTGTTATTATACACCCCCCCCCCCCAGGAGGAACGAGAAAGAGATTGATTGAACTTCTATTATGTGATGTGTATGATATATATCGATCTACCCTGTAAGTAGCTTTACCGTTCTGGGGGGGGGGGTCATTTTAAACATTTATCACTCGAGGGGCATTAAATAGAAAGAAGAGCATAAAAACTTGTATGACCTCAGCTTTGTGCTGACTTACCAGAACAAAGGTACACTGTATACCAGACACTTACTCGATGTTATTCATGAACAAAACTTTGCACCAGAATTATAGTAGATCCAACCCATCGTTTCACCAGAGAAAAGTTTTGGACAGCGTCGATTTGTTGGGAGAGAGACACCAAAAGAAAATAGTTATCCCGATTTACCTGTTTTAGAACTATAAGATTAATCTGGCTTTTCATGTTAACATCATTTTTCCAAAGGTAGTGCAAATACTTTTGTGTTTGGCTCAAGAGACAGCACATTCATCAATCACCTGTTTCATTGAATATACCCACTGACGCACAAATACGCATATCTAGAATGGTGACTGTAGCTCTAAATGGTAATTGCGCTTCGTTGATTTTATACTTCATTAAAAGCATAAGATTTTGATTTTTCCTCTGCCTATCGGCTACAGGTTTCAAATAGATTAACGGGAATTAATTTCCACACCCACTGACATGCCCCTCATTCAAGCAATACCTTCGGGAAAGTACTAGCGGTGACAACGATGGGTTGAATCTAACTATAGTATTTATGTATAGTCCAACAGATTTTCCCCGAGCTCTGAACCATAGCCATATGAACCACTTCTGTTATAGTAACTCTGATCATCAATTAAAGACCTGTTGCATAATATCATGAATATAATCTCAAGTGAGATTTGAGTAGTATGAATTATTATAGTTGTGGGTTTTGCTACTTAAAACTCAAACCCCCCTTCCAATTTGAGTTTTTTTTCATTTTTTTAGCTTGTTATGGACAATTTTAGAGGAAAGCATGAATACCTCATAAAACTGAGTTTTTATGTGCACTCAACCTCTCAAAAATGACAATCATCAGCCTAGTTACAACTATAGAGGGCGCTTCTCCTCTCTCTGCTTATCCTGGCCAGCCGTGCTGCCAGGCCCTGCCCAGGCTCTGGTTTTATTTTGTAACAAGCATATAGCTTCCTAATATATCTAATAAATACAAAAAACATTGTAGTTTATTATGGTCCGAACGACACTTAACACAAGCACGTATTAAAACACAACAGTAATTAAAAATGGAGAACAATGCTGGTTTCTGGAAACAACAACGTAAATAAGAACTTCTACAAAACTTATCCTTCACTTTTTAAGCCATTTTCAATATTGACTCTTTAAGGTGGATCACTGATAGTGCCTAAAAGTTTTTCACAAAAATGTGTTAAAGTTCAATTATTACAGGATCATGGAATCATACCATTGCAACCAGAAAGGTACTGGTCGGGATTCAACTTGGAGGTATTTCTGAATAAAACCCTTTTGATTTTGATTTAACAATTTCAGATGAGAACTAAATGTAAAAACATTCCACCATGCAAACATTTATATTGGATTCGAAATATTTTTGAGGTTGCACTTATTGGGCCTGCGTCTCTTCAGAGTATAGAAGAGTTGCTTTGAACGAAACATAACCAACTTAAACCTCTAAATATTCTAAATGATGTTTTTTTATACTTTTTATTGAAATACTTTGATATAATATAAGTCTGGAATTATCCTCTCTTGTTGGGATTTCAATTAAGGCGGAGAAAGTGTCTAGATGCCAGACCTTGAAACGTAATAAACATATCTGGAACCTACAACTGAGGACTGTCTTATTTTCTGTAATAGGTGTATATAGCAGAGTATTGAAATACTCTGGCAGCCCATCTGTTGGAGAAGCCCACAACATTGGAGTCCGATCAATACTGACTTTTAGCCAATTCCAGGAATGCCTCTTCATTTTCCATTGAATACACAAGATAACGGCAGCTTACTCTGTGCATTTTCAACTTGGCAACAAATACCTCGAGTGACCATCCTGAAAAAGTGGGGAATTTGGTAATAAACATTCCTGGGAAATTTTGCTATTTGGAGGGAATAATTTTACCCTTTAAATAAAGAAATACATGAAAAATTGAAGGGAAATTGGTAATATGGGAGGGAAATGGTGCTATCTTAGAGGGAATTGGCTTGTATTCCAGGGAAATTTGCATTTGTTACAGCCCTGTAATGACCTTTAACCTCAATCTATGACCACTTTACCCACTCTTAAATATATTTTAAAACTCCCATGTAGTGTAAGAATTTGAGCCATGACCTCAAAGGACATCGCACGACCTTGCATTTTAAACTTGACCGCATAACACCCTTCCTATCAAAGGACCAGCACTCTGAGAAACTTTGCAATACCTATCCATTTCTGTGGAAGATAAGGCATTTTAAGCATTTAAAATATTACCTCAAATAACCGCTGGATGACATTTGGAAGCTTTGTCGCTTTTACCTCTGGGATTTATTTTTTCAATTCTATCAAATGACCCATATATGACCTTTGATTTCAAATCCTGAACACCTATATAAGCCCACATTCTGAGCAACTTATAGTGAATACCTATTCATTCTGGCAAGTGGATGGGAATCCATCAAAACCGGGGGGTAAGCGAACTCCATCCTGCCTCACAATGACTGTTCTAATAGCAGATTGCCATGGTAGGACCTGAAAAAGATAAGCATATACGTATCATAGGGAAACCAACAGAAATGGCAAATATCTGGAGTCCTTATCCCGCATGTAGTATATAGTCATCATTTCTGGTGGTTTCCCTATGATTACGTATATGAGTAGAATTTGTTGTTCGGAAATAAAATGGCAATATGATATTTAGGGAACAGTAATTGTGAGCAGGGGAAGGAATTTTTCAACGGTAATATGCAAGGGCTATGGTTATACCGATGGAATATCTCCGCTTCATCAAAGCTTAAAGTACCGGACAGTTATATCTGCAATGCAAGCATCCGAGTCCACAGAAGATGTCTGTGTAAATTGTCCTTGGTTTCAAATCAATGCCCAATGGAACTGTGCTACCCTATGTACCGCGGATGTCAGTAGACCTAATGTCTGGTAGGATTGTTTCTCCAAGCGATGTTTGAACTCGCATGAGTAGCTTGGTATAAGGGCTATCATAAGAACCGGTCTTGGAGGTCCTTTTTCATCGTCCATATTCTTGCCCCATACCGTATCAGCTGCCTTCACACACGACGTGCAGAACAGCAATCCTGATTGCTCTGGTGACATCCGACTTCCCCTTACATGATATAAAGCTTATTACAGAAACTCCATGCTTATATTTTCTTGGCAGAAGTCCTTTATGCATCAAGTATGTAAGACCCAGATATTTAAATAGTCTTAATTCCTGATGTTGTTACAAATATCTGATAGAGTTAGCATGATGAAGTAGTAAAATTGTGGAGCTAAGTTCTAAATGGAGCACCCATTTTGAAAAAACTTTATGAATACGCAATTAATATATGTGAATACAAAAAGCTAAATGTAAGGTCAATCCAGACAGAGACTATTGTATATTGTTATTGATGTAAAATCGATAAACGTTATTTACTCAAATTTATTAAATAATTTAATTGATGATGATTTGATCAGGCTATCAACAATATATTAAAACAGCTCACAATATAAAGGTCAAGGAGTAATGTACTGCAGGTTAAAAGACAATAACAAGAAAACATTTATACAACCAGATAATGTAAGAAAATGTTGTTGATGTTTAAAACAAAGATAGATCTATGAAAGCCAGCAGATTATTTGCCTCTATTTCCAATATGACCTTTGGTTTCAGAATAATGATTAATGTGAGGATTTGGACTGAAGGTACGTGGCGAGGGGTGCTTTTTGGGTTGACAATTAAAATAAAAAATAGATTATATTCAATTATCCGCGAAAATTTAAATTTAAATAAATCTTTTTAAGCAACGAAACCTCTTGGTGAAATAGGATTTTGGTCTGAGGCAGGGACAGAGAACGTGAACAATGCTCATAAAAAATGCCACCTTGTCAATAACGCGCTATTGTTAGGGCATTGACCCTTTTCAGCGTTAATGTTGAGGTGTTACCGGAGATTACTGGACGAGAAGAGGGATGGACTTTCACTCACGTCATGTCTTGCTGGAATTTCAGATGAAAAATAGGGAAATGTAAAATGATTTTTATTCTATTCCGATATTGAAAATTGTATGTGCAAAGACGTTGTGTCTTAAAGGGTTAATTTGTTATCAGAAAGGAAACTCGACAGCTCTCAGCACTTTCATCTGGTGTCTAGTGGGTGCAGTATTTTCAGATTCTTAGAGAAAGGTACCACACTTTTGTTAAAATCTCCACAAGCCAGGGTAAGGCTGCGCAATCGGGGAAGGGAGATGTTTGCCTCAAATATTCACACCTTATTTGCTATGACAACGACGTTGGATGTGGGTTTTTTAAAGAAGAAAAGTAAGGGAAGAAATAAATAAGGTTGAATGAACGAACAGTTCTAAATCGGTTTAATCTATTTACGTGCCCGCATTGTCCTGTCAGTCGAGTGAAAATTACAACTAAGGCAATATCTTTCTGAAGACAATCACGGTTCACCATCTACAATGGTAACTCTGCACTAAATGTTGTAAAAGAGTCACAATTTGCCATCATTCAGGGCGTTAGTTTGTTGTTTTATTAGTTATTTTAAGTGTTAAGTTATAATGAGGTGACAACTGTTTTGAGTGAAAACACACTCTGAAGGAGTGAAAGTTGATTTTTTTTAATGACAAGATTCCCACTCTTTATGAAGAATTCACTTTAACACTCACTTTCAGATGAAATTTTACCATCAGCAATAAAAGGATCTGTCTTCCGCACATGATTGGACAAAAAGAGGTGGTTTTGGGGTGTTTGATCGGACGAGTTCAGGGGTTTGGAAACAGACTATTCTTTCTTAAAATGGCAGTTTTTCTATCGTGTTGATATTGTTTAGAAGAACTTTTAAACTAGTCCCAGAGGGTAGTTTTCAACAGTTGTTGTCAAAAGGTACATATTTGCATTTTTTTTTGGGGGGGGGGGGTTTGTTTATAAAGATTTTTGTTAGCGGTTGGCGGGGGGTAATTGTTGATGAAGGTAATAGGGTAATTTTAAAAAATGTTTTGGGGTGAGCTATGAGCGGAAAATGCTCACGAGTGTATATCTTCGAACTGATTGAGTGGACGCCATGGGCTACTGCACAATTCATGCTTTGTATATAAATTTTTGTGTATAAGAAACCTTGATACAAATTCCGTGGATGGAATAGGTAGCATATTCAAAGCAATGACCGGCACGATAAAATACAACAACAAAGTTAAGCGTCACTAGTAGCATGGTCGGATTGACAGGTAAATGCGAAACATTTTGAATGCACTGGGATCCAAAAGATCATCGTGACGGGTCGAACACGTGGTGTTATATCTGAGTTGTGATCACCCAGGAAGTGTGATGACATTCACTAAGCGTCAAATTAGGGACGAATTGAACTTTTGCTTTTCTTTACTAAAATCCTCGACTGTTATATTTTGCTAATAATTTCACTCGGACTTCTCGTTTGGATGAATGAAGGTAAGGTGCTATGTATGACGATAGTGGTTCCTCTCAAACGATAGACCCACAGATCATTTTGATTAAATTGATTACTAGCCTACCAATCACGAGATGACCACGCCAGAGGTGACACTCTGACACTATTAACTTACTTCTAAAATATATGCCATCACGATAGTTGGGGTGGGGGGGGGGGTGGGGTTTGGGGAATGAGGTTAGTAGTGTCATTTGGGCTGGAGGGGGTATTAACCCTTTTAAAAAAAAACGATCGGGTTTGACTTCTTATTTGTCAGCTCATTGTATTTTAACACTTTTTTAGTATCCTTTTCTGAATTGAAAATGAAAAAAATAAAGTTTACATGAAGGCTAATCTAAATCATGCTATGTGGGCCCTTGATGTTTTTCTTTGGCGGAAAAATGGTGGATGGGAAAAATCTATATTAGGGTGATGAAACGACCCTTTTCCCTGTCGTACCGCCACTGGTAAGGAGGACGAGGGGAACAAAGACGTCAAGATGAAGAGAGGAGACTCGAAAATAGAGGGGAAGCAAGGCTATTAGGTTTAAGGAAATTTCATTAGAGAAAAGTGTCCGCGAGTCAAGGATCGGCCAAGGAGGTAAACCTGTTGTGTATAGGGTCCGAGTTACTTCTTCTCTGTCGTTCTGATTCTAGGCTAGAGAGAATAGCCGAAATATTGTCGTTATTATTATAGTTCTGCATGGCCCTTCTCAAAAAAGGTCTAGTGAAACTCTACCATCCTCCTATTTCTTTGTAGGGGTTCACTGGAGGGACCACTCTTTTTAAGCGTTTCATTTCGGTTACTATCATTCCTTCATTTCATAATTCTTCGAAAATTCTTGATACGTGCGAGGCGACAGTGATATATCGACGACAGAACTGAGTTTGTTAAGTGTGTTCTTAGATTTTAAACAATCGTTTTTCAATATGAAGTTACATTAAAACAATCATTCAAATAAGGGATTTCGGCCCAAGCTGTTGCGGGCTACCTAAAAACTCAAACATCCGACAAAACACTTTTGTTTGTCGAGTCAAATGGCAAATTCTGACGCTACAGTATATCGCTTTATTAAAGACCAGAGTGACTGTACTTAGCACAGGAAATATGGGTATGAATTCAGGCAGATAACCAATTACCTAGTTAACTTAAAGGCCTTGACTCAGAAAATCGAAGTTTTGTTTGCATTCTTGTAAGTAAAAAATAGTCAACTAGAAAACTAAAGATAGCCACCCAATACCGCTTGAAAGTCCAAAAGTTTAGATAATATTTGGATTTTTTTTATGTTTTTAAATTGTGTTTTTTATCATTTTGAAATGTTTCTAGTGAGGAATTGTGTATAAAAACAATTTGGATTCCGAATTTATTCAAAGTTTGTGAAGGACATCATTTGAGAGTACCAGCATTTCACACAGTGATTAGTATGTGGACGTGCATTATGTATATTGTGCAACAACTTTTATGAAATCACAATGATTTTTAGAAAGAATGGGCGGGCGCCACGCCTCGGGAAAATTCTGAGTCAACTTGATGCCTACTAAAACTTGTAAAAGCCATTCAAAATTTGTCTTCCTCATAGAAGGAAGCAGGAAACTTATAGTTTGGCAATTTTGTGAGTTCAGTTACAGAGATATGGGTGAAAAATGTGATAAAGGTCATTGAACTTTTGAATGGTTATTGTACAGGGGCCCACCAAACTTTTCAAAATACATGCATCGTCCACAAAATTGGAAGTCACGTGTTTTTTTTTTTTTTTTTAAAGTTCGTTTTTTTTTTCGGTTTTGGACCGGCTCCTGGTGTTACCGCTATATTTTTATTTATTTCCATTCTTACAGATGATGGAATCTACAATGCCAAACTTAGAAAGAGAACAGGACTCCCTATCCGGCCGAAACGCAATTCGCCACGCCGTTGCACAGACCAACTCACCTCAGCCCATCACCATCACTACTCCTCGATCTTACTATAGCCGGACCAACATCCTTGCATCCTCCCACCCGACACAAAGCCAAGCAACCACCACACAACCGGAACACAAATCAGACCGACCGGCAGTACATTCTATCCAAACCACCACCAGTCCATCTCCCCGCCATAAACTTCCACTCCCTACTAATTCTCCCACCCCCTCAATGCCGTTTCCCCCAACCAGCCACGACTCCATTCTTGCTGCCCCGCCCCCAAGCACCATTCCACAACACAACCACTGCCAGCCCCATGAGCCCAACCACAAACGCCCTTAATACTCATCCAATTTAAAAAACCAAAACGAGAATACAATTCAAAAAAATAATCGCCCGGGTCTTGCCCGACCGCCCACAGACCTACCCCGCCCCTACATTGGCCCCTTCTCTCTGCGTGCACAACCACCTTTCAGCATACCACCCCCGTCTTATATTCCACATTAACCCCCCTCACACACTTCTCCCACCTCCCCCTCATCCCCCCCCAGCCTAACGTTCACCGAACCGTGCTGCACACTACAATGACGCTGTCCCCATCCTGACCCCCCCCGATTACAGAGCTCACTCAAATCCTTAAAGGCTACAACTCCCTAAACACCCCCAACTCCCCCACTCCCACCCCCGCGGCACCTTTCACCCCTACCTTCAATCAGGTTTCATACCCCCCCGACCTCTCCCACCCCCACTCGTAAAGCTCACTTACCTCTATCCCCCTCAAACTTCCAAGCCCCTTCACCCCCACAGAACACACCGCCGCGGCCCAACACTGTCCCGTTAGTCCACGAGCCCTTCTGCCGCTACGCGCACGTCACCCCTTCATGTACATGACGCCGCGAGCCCTGGGACGATTCCCCTGACTTCCGCGGACCCGTTCCACCCAAACCATTTACAAACCCCAGTGCCCCCCATCCCCACCCTCATAACAAAGCCGGATAAGGGCAGTACTCGACAGCCACCCATATGCAACCATCCAATCATTTTATCGGATCACGAGTGGTGGCTCAGACACACAACAGCCCGCGACGTAGCCTTAGATATTACACTCCTGATTTCTTTTTCTCTGACATTTCACTTTTCAGGATCAAGAGACAAAGCACAGGCAGGGGGAATAAACATGAGGGAAAGGAGGAGAGAGAAGGGTATCTCTATTAAGATCCCTACAACACCAGAATACCCACCTGCAGCCTGCCCACGAAAAAACCACATCCCATCTAACCCCGAACGCAAACTCGTCGCCAACCCACTGCACTCCCCAGCGCAGTTACTCCCGAAATCAAAATAACCCCCACCTCCAACTTCAAAACCCCTACTGTCCGCATACCCCTTTACCCACCGCCCCCCTGTACCAAAAATCACCTATCCCCCGCACCACTACCCCCATCGCAACCGACACTCCCCCCAAGTGCAAGCTCCATCTCACCCCAGACTACACGTATGCGTTTTGACAAACCCAGCGGGGGGGCGTCCGCTCCTAACCTCCACCAACCACACCATATAAGCTGGGTCGTCGTAGTACTACCACCCACCCCTCTAATAACCATAGCTCAGAGCTTCGCGGCCTCCCTCTACCCCCACTCCCCACCCTCCACGCGTGATCCAATTTTCGAACGCCTCCACATGCCTACCCCTCCTATCCACCACTACCCCCCCTCACCCAACCATCCCCCCTTACCACCTCCGATCTCACCCAGCACACCTAAACCCAACTCCTACCCCAAGCCCCCCCCCCCACCAGACCCACCCTACCACCCCATTCTCACCATATCTAACCCCCCACCCCCAAACCACCATGCATTCATCAGCAACGCCCCCCACTCCGCCCCACCCCATCCCCATTCCATCCAGCACCACCATGCACATCCCCGAACCACACTGCACACCCGTTACCCCACACCTACATGACGCCCACAATCATTCCCCAAACTTACCCACAATTAGCCTAACCCGCCTTCGCGCCACCCAAACGCACGCCTGCACCAAAAACAATCCAATGCTTTTCTTCATCCAAACCCCCTCACACCCCCCCCCTACCAGACGCTAGCTCTGGCGGGAACTTCATGCCCTTTTCAACTAACCTTCGGCACTCCCACGCGCCTCAGAATACCTAATACCTACATCCATACACACCATCTCGAAACTCCCAGAACAACCTTAGCAACAAAAATCCTTCCCGACACCTTACCCTCACGACCCTCCAAAGGTAAATCCTATCACCCGCTTCACCACCAACATCTCCGTAATTACCAACCATACACCCTCGGACCTTCATCACTCGTCCCTGCCAATTCATAACTTTACTACTTTCTGCATGTCCTCTACCCCACCACGCCCCGCGTTGCGGAAGGCCACAAAGATTGAACCTCTTACATCATTTAACCGTTCAGCTCCCCACGCTAAAACTTTATAAGGTGCGTCTGGTTACTCTTCTCTCTTAGACCCCTAGGGAAAAAGGCAGGGGGTCGGCAGACAAGGGTGCGCGATAGGGGGGTTTACGCAACGAATTGAAGGCGGGAATGTCCTATTAGCCCCTACCCAAAACTTGATCACAGTCCCACGCTCGATGGTGCTATCTCACCGTAACCAATTCTCCCTCTTCCTCCATTCCTCATTCCTTAACCTCACACTCCCAAAAATCCTTCCACATCCATCCCCCGGCATCAAGCCAAACATTCCTCGACTTCCGCCCCCATCTCTATTCCCCCTCCGACACTTACCCTAACTAACAACACGGCCGAAACGTCTTTACCCCCCTAACAAAATACCCCGCTCCCCACCCGCTAACATTTTACGTTACCCCCCACTCAACACTCCCATTTTACCCCATGCCATCTCGCTGGCGCCACCCTCCCATCAACCCGCATTTCCTCCCCACCCACACCCCCACTCCTTGCCCACACTAACCGTTTATCCATCCCACCCTTTCGCAGCCCCCCCAAACCTCCCACCTCCCTCTATACGCGCTCATCACCAGACCCTCTTAATACTCATCTCATAAGCCTTTCTTCCCTCCCACTCCCTCAACGATTCGCCTTATCCACCCCTCCCCCCCCAAATCAATCCATCCCATCCATATTTCTTGCCCAAATCACTACACCCTTACCACCACAACTACTCTGCGCACCTATTTTCCCCCGAATTACCAAATCATAACCCCACTACACCCCCTCAGACCGCTCCCCATCCCCAAACCCCTAGTAAAGGGTACCCACACACCCCTTCCCACGAACAAACCACTCGAACGCCCCTCCCCTCCTCTCCAAGCTCCATATCTACCACCACCCACTACACCCTCCTCATAATTCAACCCAATCCATCCCATGCATACCCCCCAAACTCTCCCATCGCTTCTCCCCCTCCCCTCCACGCCCGCCTCTTTCCAATCTACCTTGAACCAACAACTCTCCCTCCACCAACCTTCCTCTTTACCGGACTCTCCACAAAAACCTCACCCCATTCACTCACCAACTCTATCCATTCCCCCCCCCCGCACGCCTACACACACCCCTCTACAAAACCCCCACAATAACCCACCCCCATCCCACCCCCCACAGCCCACGCTCGCGTTCCCCCCGCTTCTCTCACCCCGTCCCATACCGAACCTCCTATAAATCATCTGAGCACTCCTTTTTCCTCCCTACTCACCGCGAAAGCAAGGCTGCGGACACCTACACCCCTACCCCCCCCTTTTGTTTATCAACAATAGACTGCCTAGGTACCTCCGCCAGCAAGCAATGGCGCCCCAAGATAATCAACCAAACCGACCCACACGAGAAGACCTGAGAAAGCAGGCTATTATATCACGAACGCCACCACAAGACCCCAAAGACGCTCTCCCCCCGTTTTCTGTTGAAAACACGGCACTGGATGAAGCCGAAGGGCCACAAACCTCAAAACAAACCGAATCGCAGCCGGGAAGAGAAAGCTGCATCGCCCACAACTGCAAGGCCCACCGAACCCAATGATCCACACCCCCAACTATATCTGACCGGCCTGAGCAAAACCCATCCAACCCCCTCACCTCACAGGGCCACACAACCCCTACCAAATCTTACGAGGAAACTATGAAACGAAGCTGCGAACGCGGCAAACCGTCCCAAAGGCCCGGCGTCTCCTGCCCGAGCTCCCAGACAATAGCACTAAACTCTTACCCTTCAACTACAGGACCAAAACAGAAAAAGTGATACTCAATCATACCAAGATCATCTCCAGTATCCGCAACACATCTGCCTTTAACCCTAAGACTTTACCGCGCTGCAACTAGCCAAGCACGCGGTAACACCGCTAATCAAACCACCACAACGAAGAACACACTCCACCCTAACCCCCCTCGAATCACAGCAAACTTGCCCACTAGGTCCCCCGCGAGGTTTCGTGTATAGCAACAGCCCATGCGAAACACCACCCTTTAACCATACGGGGGACTAAAAACAACAGTATCGTACCTACCCGCTACATCAGCCCCTAGTACGTAGAATCTACCCCAAATAAGAAACGTCGGGCCCAGTCCCAGGAGATGACGGGCCACAGACCTTGGAGGCAGATGAGGCATTTTCCCTCCCCATAGATTATGGCGAAACCTGGGAAAATGCCGCGGAAAGGGCAAAATGAACCAGAGATGAAGTTTTGAAGATTTTTAAAATTAAGACCGGAATCAGTTCCCCTTTAATGACCTTTGACCCATGCTGAGCAAAACTTTGGTGAAGGGGCTGTCCCTTACACAGCTGCCTTAATATGCTGAGTCACGTGACCAGTGCTACCTTGCAAATGCAGATATGAATTTTGAGATATTTTCACATTAGACCGGAAGTGCCCCTTAATGACCTTTGACACCCATGTTGTGCATAAACTTTGGTGAAGGGTCTCAGCTGCATTTCAATAGCATGGTCAGCGTGACCATGCTACTTGCATATAGCAAATATGAAATTTTTGAAGATGTTTCAATTCAGGACCGGAAGTGTCCCCCTTAATGGACCCCTTAATGACCTTCGATCAAAAATTCTGTGTTACAACCCCATAGGGGCCTTGGGTCAGCGTTCTTCTGAACAAGTCTTGTGATTATAGCAATTGATTTGTGGAACCAAGAAGGAATTTATCGACTTTGATGAAGTGCCCCTTTAATCGGCCCCCACATGAACCTTTGACCCAATCTGCGAACACCGTAGGGTCTTGGGTAAGTGGTTCTTCTGATAACATCTGGTGATTATGGCCAACTTATTCTGTGGCAGAAAAGGCTTTATAGAGTTCCGTAAAAGAATGCCCCTTTAATTGAGTCCACGTGACCTTTTACCCCAATATGTGTACACCTTATAGGGGCCTTGGGTAAGCGAGGATTTTTTGAACATTTTGTGGCAATAGGATAGGCCGTTTGGTACTAGTACATTTTGAATGTTGCGTCGGAAGGAAAGAAGAACAGAGGACAAATGGTGCTCGAAGAGCACGAACCTAGCGTGGGGATAATGATCACTTGCCTGTGACTAGGGCGAAAACATCTGTTTAAATGTCATGTTAAGGCCACTTTGGCTGAAATGACATTTGCTGAGCCACTGATAAAAATTTTGTGTACACCCTATGGCCGGACCATAGACCATGAAGTGCACAAACTGTCATATTCAGCGTGCCTTATTTGTCAGAGAAGGAAAATTACATCTGTTTTTGCCAAAATGACCATTAGATGACCAATTAATCCCTACAAGTTGGGAGATGGTTATTTTTGCAATATTAGGGCAATGTTTAATATTTGGCATATTTGACTTTGACCCCGAAAGGATGGGTCACAGAGCGGGGGTCACTGTGGACTCTTTTTCATAAGTCATCGATGCCTTCACGATGGCATAATTGGATTAGTCAATTAAGCTTCTTTCAGATTGACCCTCAGTTTGACCTTTTACCCATGTGTGACCCCGGATAATGCGCTGTATCCAGTGGTTCTTGTTGACAACATATGACTTTATTAAACTAATTTGGTTGATTGGAATTATAGGTTTTTGCTATTAATTAGCTCATTTGCACTCTTACGATGACATTGTAGCCAATAATTCTAACATATTGATTCGTCTCAACACTATCCGCAACTTTTGCACAGACATCACCTATCCAAGTCTGATCGTTTTTGAGATATACAATTTTTGCATATTCAATTAGTATGTCGCCATTTGAAGGTTAATGAACTCCGATCGTTTATCTGTGCACACCCTAGATGAAGGATGGTCTAAGGATTCTTGTGAAACAAAATTGTGACTCTAAAGCTTGTTGTCTGTAGGACAAGTAGGCTTTTAAAGATTTTACAAAGTGGCGGCTACTTCCGGTTACGTGCACTTTTGACCCCAATCTGAGTACACCCACATATAGCAGCTTGGGTTCAGCACCTTCATTCTGAGAGGAATATGGTCAAAATTCGGCATTAAGGGTTTGGATCAGTAGCATTTGAAGAAAGTGGGAAACAACGGAAAGAAGAGGAAAGAACAGAAATCGCTCGAAAAAATTTACAAGACTAGCCGTGATACGCACACGCTAGGGTAACGAAAGAAAGAAGGAATCGCACAAATACAGGAACTAGCCGTGCTACGCACCCGCTAGGTAGGAAGTAATAGTAGATCTGTTTACAGATCTGAAACACTAGTCGAAGGTACTCAGACCAGACTTGTGAAGTAGCTTTTAGTGAAAAATCAGGTCTTGGATCCTGTGACCCCAACTGACCTTGATCAAAAATGTTCATTAAGTAACTTTTGTATGGGGATGCCAAATTACACCATATACATGAGTCACGTGTCAAATTATGTAATCTGTAAAAGTAGTTAGTGATTTGAAGTGTAAAGATGGGGCTAAAAAGATTTTATATTGGACCTTGTTTTAAAAATTTTACACAATAAGGGATTTGCATTAGTGACCCAAGATGACTTTGATTAAAAATCATAAGTAGCATGTGTAGGGGTGTAAGACTACCAACCACAAACATGAGTCACGAGATCATCACTCTGTAATCTGTAGAAGTAGTAGTGATTGAAGTGTAAAGTAATTTGAAGTATGTTGACAGTTGACACCATAAACATTGGTCAGGGGATGGGGTGCATGATTGACTGTTATTGAACTCTAATCAAGTACTACAGGATGTGTGGGGAGGGGGGGGGGGGGACACCTCCCCTACATATCACGACACCCATCAAGCCTGCCTTCCCCTCACATATCCCCCCTCCCCACCACACTCCAACACCTCCTCTAGAAATTACCCACCCATCCATTCACCCCACCATCCGCCTTCGCCCCCAACCCCCCACCTCCCCCCTGAAACCCTACATATCCCACTCCACATCACTCTACCACCCCCAACAATCCACAAACACTTTTCACCCCCCGCTTCCCTACGGGCCACCATTACTACCTACCCGCTATCCACCACTCCATCCCATTACACCCACCACACTTCAACCCAACTACCTTTCCCGCAACCTCATTAGTCTTCTGTAACCTCAACCCCATACCAAACCCAATAAACCCCCTCTACTTCCCCCCACACCACCACTTTTCCCACAACTTTACATCCTGTCAACCCCACCCTCTTCAATACCTCCCACCAACGCCCTTCCCCCCACTACTCTTTTCTACAACCCACACCACGCCTTTACCCTGTCTCCCCCTTCCCCCACCACGTCCATCCCACACCCCCTCCCTCTTCCCCCCAGCCTACATCTCACTTCTTTATCTACTTTTGCATCCAACTCATCCTCGATTTTGTAGGAATAAAAAAGATTTTTCTATTTGAACTTGTTTGAAATTTTACACACAGTAAAGGTCATTGACCTTAGAGACCCTACAGACCTTGGATCAAAAATTTCAATTAGTAACTTTTGTGGGGATGTCAAGCTGCACCACATTACATAGTCAGTGATCCTACTATGTAATCTGTAAAAGAAGTGTGATTTGAAGTGTAACGTAATTTGAAGTATTTTGACCTTTGACCCTCTAAAACTGGGTCAATTGTGATGGGGTCATGATTGACTTTTATTGACCTCTAATCAATTACTACAGGATGGGATAACAAGATTTTCTCTTTGACCTGTTTAAATTTTACACACGTAATAGATCATGACCTTAATGACCCCAGATGACCTTTGATCAAAAATTCTTAAGTAACTTTTGTGGGGGATGTCAAGCGGCACCAATGACATGAGTCACGTGATCATTACTATGTAATCTGTAAAGGCTAGTTGATTGAAGTGTCAACATAATTTTATGTATTTTGACCTCTTGAACCTAAATCATGTGTCATGTGACAAATCATATGACTCTGTAGTGTTGATCAAGGACTACAAGATGACAGCATTATTTTGAGATTTGAGCTAAATTCTAGATTTTTTGCATGGTTAACGTTGTTGACCCGTTGACCCTATTCGTGACCTTTGACACCAATCGGGCTATGTCTAAAGTCTGGCCATGTACTTGTCCTTGTGAACAGTTTTGGTCAATATGGATTGTTGCATGTCTGAGATATAGCATGTTGACAGAAAGAAGAAGAAAGAAACTCGTCATGCCTGAGCATAAAACACCAAGGCGCGCTCTAATTAGGAATGGTGACCCCTTAATTGCCTTAAAGTAACATTTGACCCCTGTAACCTTGACCAATATTCACAAATGTAATTAAATGTAAAAAAAAACGCAAAAAATAAAATGAATTTAATATTATTGAGTTTCAACTAAATCCAACCATGTCAGGGATTTGACTTTTGCACCTCTAAAACGGCCCCTTGGGGTCATGAATCAGGGTGTCCAATGTTATTGTTCTGTATTAGGATATCCCGAAGATTATTCTGTCAAAATTTCAGTTTCAATCGGAGGGTTGTAAATTTTGACCTTTGACCTGAACTTTGACCCCTTTGGTCGAGCCTATCATAGGGGTGGGGCCTTCTTCTACTATTAATTTCCATCACTGTAGCAATAACGGGCTTTAATCTGTCCTCTATAGGCTGAGATAAACCCAATTTGGTCTTATTTTTAGACTTTTGGGCAAAATGACCTTTTGACCCCTTAATGACCTTTGATCCCGGTATTAAAAAAAAACTCGGATTACACAACAAAAATGCATTGTTCAATGCAAAATAAAAAAATCTACTATGCTTGGTTCTGGAGATAAAAATTCTTGAAAATTCTTGACCTTAAAACTGGAAAGACCTTAAATGACCTTTGACCTCCAAAATAAAAATACCTGACACACACAGGGAACATGAATGATATCTGCAAGTTAGGTACGTTATATGTTTGGGTTTTGAGATAAAAAAAATGAAAATTTGGAATATTTTTTGGGTTGACCGGAAGTGACCCCTTAATGACCTTTGATCCTGAAACTGTGGACAACCCGAAGACCTGGCTAGTACATAACATGTGCTCTAATGACGTCACTCTGCTACGTAATTGTAAGGACAGCGAGAGTTCTGAATTATTTTTCAATCTTTTTGGCTTTCAAAACCGGAAATAACCCCTTATGACCTTTATCCTTTCCCTGAACACCCTATAGAAGCAAGGGTCAGTGGTCCTTTGAACCAGTTTGTTGATATCGGCGTAATGCTGTAGAAGAAGATAATTTGTAACAAAAAAAAATTACATATTTGATGCCTGTTGACCGTTGCACCTCTATAAAGTGACCCCGGCACGAGAATAGGTCAACTGTGAATTTTTCTGTATTTACGATATCCCGATGCTTATTCCTGTCAAATTTCAGTTTTCAATCAGGAGGTTGTTTGAAATTTTGACCTTGACCTTGAACTTTGACCTTTGGGGTCGAGACTATCATAGGACCTCTTCTACTATAAATGCTACATCACTGTAGTATAACGGGCTTTATCTGTCCTCTATAGGCTGAGATAAAAGCCAATTTGGTCTTATTTTAGCATTTTTGGGCAAAATTGACCTTTTGACCTCTTAAGACCTTTGATCTCGGTATTAAAAAAAACCTCGTTTACCAACTAAAAACTGCATTGTCCCAATGCAAATAAAAAAAATTCTACTATGCTTAGTTCTGGAGATAAAATTCTTGAAATTATGACCTTAAAACGGAAATGACCTTAAATGACTTGACCTCCAAAATAAACAACCTTGCAGAACAAAAGGTTCACATGAATGCATATCTGCCAGTTAGGTTACTGTATTATGTTTGGGTTTGAGATAAAAAAAATTGAAAATTTTGGAATATTTTGGGTTTTGACGGAAGTGGCCCCTATGACCTTGAGCCTGAACAATGTGGACAACACGAAGACCCTGGCTAGTAACAATACATGGGCTCTAATGACGTCACTCTGCTACGTAATTTGTAAGGACAGCGATTTTTTGAATATGTTTCACAATTGTTGGCTTTCAAAAACGGAAATGACCCCTTACTGACCTTTGACTCCTGATCCCTGAAACCCTATATGAAGGCAGGGTCCAGGTGGTTTCCTCTGAACGAGTTATGTTGATATCGGCGTAATGTTGTAGAAGAAGAATAATTTGTAACAAAAAATACATTTGACGCCTGTTGACCTTTGACCTATATAACGTGACCCCAGGTCACGAATAGGGTAAACTTGTAATTTTCTGTATTACGATATCCCGGGATTATTCCTGTCAAAATTCAGTGCAACGGAGCTTTGTTTGTAATTTTGACCTTTGACTTTGAACTTTGACCTTTGGGTCGAGACTACATAGGACTCTTCTACTATAATGTACATCACGTCGTAATAACGGGCTTTATCCGTCCTGTATAGGCTGAGATCAATCCAATTTGGTTCTTATTTTAGCATTTTTTGAAAATGACCGTTGGCCCCGTCTGACCTTTGCTCTGGTCCTAAAACCCTTGTCAGCCCCCATCCTACCGACCCCCTCTTCAAATATACCCTGTTTCTGTTTGAAAAAACTGGTGTACAACACAAATAATGCATTGTTACAATGCAAATAAAAAATGTCTATACGGTTAGTTCTGGAGATAAAAATTCTTAAAATTATTACTTAAAACCGGGAAATGGACCTTTAAATGACCTTTGACCTCCAAATAAAAATACCTGCTACACCAGGTACCATGGAATGCAATATCTGCAAGTTAGGTCACTGTACTGGTTGGGTTTTGCGATAAAAAAAAATTTGAAAAATTTTGGAATATTTTTGGGTTTTGACGGAAGTGGACCCCTAAATGACCTTTGATCCTGAAACTTTGGAAACACGAAGACCCTCCCTGGTCAACAATAATGTTACTCTACTTACGTGACTCTGTTACGTAATTTGTAAGGACAGCAATTTTTTTGATATTTTTCACAATTTTTGGCTTTCAAACCGGAAAATGACCCCCTTTAATGGACCTTTGACTCATTATCCCTGAACACCCTATATGAAGCAAGGTAAATGGTTCCTCTGAACAGTTAGTTGATATCGGATTAATGCTGTAAGAAGAAGATAATTTGTAACAGTAAATTACATATTGACGCATGTGGCCAGGGCAAAGGTCAGACAG
Organism: Ophioderma brevispina; assembly: GCA_023653785.1. Lineage (NCBI taxonomy): Eukaryota > Metazoa > Echinodermata > Ophiuroidea > Amphilepidida > Ophiodermatidae > Ophioderma > Ophioderma brevispina. Next base: position 26,165 of record JAMKCH010076593.1, on the reverse strand, counting down.
GGGTCAAGAGTCATATGACATAAATGAGACGGGTCAGCGGTCATTGGATGTAAGTCAGTCCACAATACGTCAAAAACAATGACTAAGTTAGACGATGTTAAAGTGTTGATAGAAGAAAGAAAGAAGAAGGAAGAAAAACCGACATCAAGAAAAACAGAACAAGGCGCCATGAAGGCCCGTGGTAAGACTCCCTCGAAAGAAACCGTACAGAAGAAAAAACACAGTCGAGTTCCCGACTGTGTAAGAATCGGAAGAAACTAAAAATACAGGCCTAGCGTGCTCGCACACGGCTAGGGTAACAAAAACTAACAGGCCTAATGAAGCCTGTAAAATTATATCAATAAATACATCAGGTTCTTGCCTGCCATTGCGATGGCAAAAGACCACCTTGGGGATTTCCCAACAATGTTTATTTAGGTCATTAAATGTGATGCGATCAAGCAAAATGAGTATGAAGTCGGTCAGATTTCAATTGTACTTTTCCATGGAAAATGTATGCGCCATTTGAAAAGGTCATTTTGCTGAAACCCCCATGAAAATTGGGACCAATTACTTCCAAAGATATAATCAGTTGAAGGGTGGCCCAAAACAATAGGAAAAAAAGACATTTTCTCCTTTGTTTGCCTATATCCAAAAATCAATAATTTGACGACTTCGGACTCATTGTGCTTGTTTTTTTTTTCATCACATCCAAATTTGTCCCATGCTCTTGAAAAAGAGGTGAGGAATGCAAAACAAGGAGTGGGCAAGGAGTTTTTACACTGGATATGTAAAGAGTTTCACATGAATTCAAATTTGTTTGGTTTAATTTTTTTAAATTATGTTAACAATGTAAGGTTGAATTAAAATATTGGACATTGAAAAGTTTAATAGCAAGAAGTAGGGCCCCATACAGACATGAAGAGAGTTCATCATATCAAACAGGACTGATGAGATTTTAGCTAAGGCACCATGCAAAAGTAAAGGTAGGTCAGGTTTTAAGTGTATGTGTGTGTGTGTGTGTGTGTGTGTGCGATAGTGTTTCAATACAACGAGGACACAAACCTGACTTTTCACTGTATAACGCGGACATTGTTACAAACAGAGGATGTTCCTCGTTTGTACCGATGTTAAAAGTATGCAGTTTATTCCGTATTTGCCTTTATAAAGGAATAAACTGCAATATAATATGCAGTTATTGCAGTGATCGACTTGACCAGGGATTTAGGGTTAGGGCGAAAGTCGAGTGATCTATTCGCCCAGTGACTTAGGGTTAGGGCGAAAGCGAGTGATCTACGCGCCCCAGTGAGTTAGGGTTAGTGCGAAAGTCGAGTGATCTACTTGCCCAGTGACTTAGGGTTAGGGTAGTGTTTAGGGTAGGGTTTATAGTTAGTGTTGCGTTTATTAACCCTAACCACTAACAAAACCCTAATCCTAAGTCAATGAAAGCGAGTAGATCACTTCGCTTTAGCCCTAACCCTTTATAACCCTGTATAAAAATAGATCTATACCAGGCCAGGTTCGTTACTGGACCGTAAGAGAAGATTCACATGAAATATGCAAATTCATCCATTTTTCTCAGAATTTACCTCTATTTTCATGTCAAGACACTTTAAAACAAAGTAATATTTAACATATATTATGCCTACCGCAGTCATACAATAGTGATAATAAGAGAGCTTTCACTGAGAGATGTTTGGGAATTACTCCGAGACCACGCATTCCCAGCATGCATACACTCGGCAGGACGTATCCCACTGTATTCGACGCGGTAGTTCCGGGGGTTCCCAACAACAACGATGCATTCCATGCGTCCGCGTAGTTTTATCCCGTGAGGGCGGCTTTAGCCGCACCGAGCGGGAGTAAAAAAAACGCGGACGCATCGGATGCAGAATTGTTGATTTGTGATGATTGATGAACCACTCTGTAAACAGTTTGAATCCCTTTCAACAACGAAAATCTTTATGAAAACTTATTAAGATCGTGTGTATAGAGGAAATTTAAAAATTATTCTTCTCTAACACTAATCATGTTCCCAGTTCGACAAAAGCTTCCCTAGACTAATATTAGACAAAAATTCTAAAGCAAAAAAAATCGTTTTGGTTTGTTTGTTGCTTTGCAGTTTGCAAACTGGTGTACTATGCACGTACTCGGGAGTTCTAAACGTGACGAACATCGCGTCGACTTAAGCGTACCGCGTAAACGCAATTCCGTGTACACTGCGCCGGGCGTAACGCGCTAATTTGCATATCAATGTGGGTTGATAACGCAATCAACCAACGCGTACGCTCCTGTAAAGGAGATACGGCGCGGTGTTGAAAATCGCCTCAATAAGAGCGATTTAAAAAAAGTGTACTTTTTGTGATCGCCACTACTGGCCGTTTTTAGGGCGCAACAATGCGTAAGTGACGGCTGTTAGTCAACCCCCCATGGCAATACAACACCGGACACCCTACCAACTGTGATATACAGTAAAGGTATGACTTACTGTACATGGGACCGATGGACTTAAACATCTGCTCCCAAGGATGGGATATTTAATGGTTCACTAGGTTTAATCAGTTCTTAAAAAATTAAAAATTTATAAAACCCATTTAAAATCCCAGCAAGGGGCCCACCAGGTAGAACCAGGGCCCTTCAACACCAAAGGCGAATATCCAAACCAGTGGGCCATGCTCTTCCTGTCAAAGCATGTTATGGGATATGGCCAGCACACTAGCGTTACCCATGAATCTCAAAATATGACCTGTGGCAACGTGTGGAAGCTTCGTTCTGGTTGTATCTATAGGTAATGTAGACTATGTGGGCTCATAATTTCTTGGACAACAAATGGTGCATTGATCGTTGGCATGTACAGCGTCTACGTGCAACACATTGGCGCGCCATTGGGAAAGGGGGCATACGTTATAAACTTTCCAAGAAATTATGAGACAGACTATAGCTAATGAGATGGCAGGGAGAGACCACTTCCCCAGGGAGGCCCTTCACCAAACTAATTCCAATTCCACCAACTCACAATTTCAGAGAGTTCTTCTAATGGTGTCAATTTTATGAAATACATTATTATAAAATGATTAAGACCGAATAATCGGCGGAAAGAAAGTTAAATTAAAGACAAAAAATACACAATATTGACCCCTGTCTGTCTTGCTTAAAATTTATGGTGAAAGCTTTTCCACTAGACTACAGGGACTTGCTTCCATGGATACAGAGAAACAAACCCACTATAGTTTCCATTTCTCTACCTCTGTGCAGCGGGCGATTAACCTTTGGACACAGCTTTGCGAATGCATAAGATATGCTGTCTTTGGGTGCACATGTTAAAAACACTGATGCTTTACGCCAGCACACATGGTTTACAGTGCGATCACCACATCTCACGTTGACGTCTTACACAGACGTTTGGGAAATGGAGATTCAAGTGTGCCACAAATTATAATTAAAGATGATGTAGGTGTGAATGTATTATTGATTTTGTTTCACTGATTGAACTTCGAAAAAGGTAATTTTTCTTGGATAATGGTAAGATGTGTATTTTTGTCTTTTAGCTTTTGGTGCTTAGAGAGGTTTTATATGTTTGGATTCAGTACCGTGCATTGATGCAAGCAATCACACAATGACACTGGTTCTGCCAACGCATGCGCCTTCTCATGATTGGTAAGTAATAAGAAAGGAGAGGCAAGAAGGTGCATCATTTCTTCTAAGTTAGGATTATATTTCCCTTTAAGAGGAAAACGCCAAAATTATTCAAAGAAACATGTAAACCGAGGCATGTACAGACCCTAAAATTCCAATATTTATTACAGAAAATAGTAAAAATTGAATTCCAGTTAACAATGGTAGTGAGTATAAGCCACAGTTGATGTAAATGTGAGGAAACCGTAAAGATGACCGTAACAAACAGAAAGCAAAAAAAATTTGTTAGGACAAAAAATCACTTCAGCAAGTAAAATCTTCTTATCAGTCCAGCATGAACTAAGGAGTGACATCAAAGCTTTCACGCAGTCTTAACGGTCTTAAACGTGTTGAATCGCAGTTAAGCCACAGCTGTAATCGCGAGCACAAGTTGGTGTGCACGATACCGCAGTGACAATAGCTGCGCAAAAAACTATGACATCACTCTTTAGTTGAGGCTGGATGAAGTTAGATGAGGCTTGCCCATTTTGGCCATATCAACATATTTTATTGAAGGATTATGTCTGCCTATGTGTGATGAGTGGACACTATGGATTTGAGTCGCAATTACCATGTCAAGTGTATTCATCATGCTCTAATTATAAATTACTTGTTTGTCCAAAAAAGTGTACTTTATTTCATAGAGTGCACTTTGGAGCTTGAAAACTTCCTTCCATACTCGTCTTAGTGAGACTTATATCCAGACAATTTTGTGGCTCGCCTTCTTCGCTCCCCCTCTTTTTGGCCCCCACTTTCAGATGTTTTTTTTCGAAGCTGTGTTTGGATTGACTTTCCCCTCTAGAGGATAATCGTTCTTCCCTTCTCCGGATGCATTTCCCATTGGGAATTCCCCAAACCGCCTCCAACATTCATCGAGCCTGCAACATACCCCCCCAAAATTTCTACACAGGAACCACTTTGCCTACTTGCTTAATTCCGATGGTGTCCTCCGATCCACAATGGCTTTCCACACTTTACGATCCTTCATTGCTGTCTTGATGGTCCACTTTGGTTGGGTCAATATAATGGTCGGTGTTGTGCAAATGCACCTTTAAAAATGGCTTATTTACAGAAGTAGTAAACCCTTTGTTTTTCTTTTGTTGAGCTGTTTTCAATAATAACACACTACTTGCATTTAATCAGAGTGGGAAGTTGGACAGCGACGCCGACCCTTGCGGTCAAAAAATTGGGCCCAAGCCAAAGGGTTAACCGCTGGTGGGCCGCAACTTGGACAAAATACAAGAATTGATTAAGAAAACAAAGAGTCAGAGATGTTGCCAATGGCATTTAATTGGCAGCAAGAGATATTGCACGGGAGTTTCCATAAACCTGACCCATCTGATACATTATAAATTCGGAAACCTTCATGGAATAAAGCATATGTTATTCCGTTAAGGTTTCAATTTCAATTGCATCAGAAAAAAGTGTATTGGGTCACAGAAAAACTCAATATATTTCACTCTCATTGTGCTGCATTTAGGTTACCAGCGATGGCCCAATTACAAGTTACCTGCTTGGCAACAGGGAAGTTGAGGTCCAACTTCCAAGAGGCAGCACAAAGAAAAATACAGATGTGAGTGTTCAAGCAGTGGCACTTATCTGCATGGCCACAGTAAGCAAAGATGTGTACATCTCCAACATCAAGACACGGGAGTTGGTACAGAGTTGGGTGGACCACAGTGGTGGAGCCATACAATGTATCTGTGGACTTAGGGATGCTTCTTTGTGTTAACCTCATCCATGGATGGGCTTAGTGAGGGTTTGGAATCTACCCAAAGAACCACAGGGTGAACTTACCCTTAATGTTCATCAGGGCAAGTTACGTGACAGGTGAGTGTTACTTAATCCTTAGGAACACGGCAAGCGACTACAATTCTTCAAAAAGCAAATTTTGTCATTTTTGTTTTAAAAAAAATGCACCTTTTATATTTTCTTTTTGGTTGTGTTTTATTATTTTAAAATGCATTCTAATGAGTCAAACTGTATTTGTTGGTGTTTTAGATGGCTTCCCAAATGGACCTGCAAAATGGACACCATCTTTAAAGCCACTGACTTAGGTGTTTTAAACTTACACAGAATTGGCCAGGGTCAAAAGGGGCTTATAAGTGCGTGTTGTGATTTTTTCATAATCTTTGTCTGGTGGTCGTGGGTGTATTCATTGAGGACCACTTCTTTGGTATAACCGGCCAAACGGAAAATTGCTCAATAGAAAAAGCCTTTCTCTGTATTTTCTGTTTCTATAAGAGAAACAATTCAATGGCCAGCTATCCTTCTTTTAGAAGGATAATGCCAGGAATTTCCGGTTAATGCTAATGGAAACGCACCGTTCCAGTACAGTAAGTGTTGCATAGGGAAAACAGTATTTGTTCCTTGGCGTAAACCAAAAAATTTCTTGGCAATCCTTCCAAAAAAGGAAGGATAATTTCCAATGGTTATATAAGGCAGGAAATGCCAGACAGAAAAAGAAACTCAGAAAAAGACTGTTTCTTTATTGAGAAAAATACCAATCACTTGCCAGCATATACCGGAAAAAATGGCCTCAAATAGAAAAAGCACACTGATAGTCATCCAGCACTAAACTCAGGTATTATTATTTATTTGAATAAACTACATAATAGAACTACATATCTTGTTCATAAGTACTTGGAAACACCTGTTAATATTGGCAGCTATGAAAGAGATAATAGTTGAAACACTTGTAAAAACTATAACTTTCTTTTCACCTCCCCATCCCCTCCCAATCAGTGTTGAAAATTAATATGGTGCGAGATTGCTTCAAGTGTGTCATGCTGCATGCCAACATTGAAATGAGGGGAGCGGGGGGGAACCATTGGATCTGCACAAAGTGTTCCAACAATTTTGAAACAAGATTGTAGTTCACATAAGAACTGATTGGTTTGCAAATCAGTGGTGTAAATTATCTTTTTTAACATATGGGAGGGATGGGGTTGATTGAAAATGTATGAATGAAACAGGGTTACAAGAGCTGGTACTAGCACCTGTGCGAAACGAAGTGCGTTAAAAAAAAATTGCATTCTAGAACCTAAAATCATGAAATGTAAATGTAATTACGAACAAAAATGTGTGTTGGAAGCACATGGAAAACTACCATTTTTAAACACGATTATGGTAGATGTGAGGGTTATTTGTGGTCAAAAAAATGTGTACAGGGGTCAACAGTGGGGGGGGGGTGATGGTATTGCCGCCCCCATCCCCAGGATTCAACGCCTAGTTGCAAATTCCAAAGAAAGCATTTAGAAAATTTAGATTGAGAACATGGCCAATTCTTTTGTGGTTTGACATATCTGGGACTCTTATAAAAACTTGTGTAAGCCCTCTCCAAAGATGCTAACTGGGTGATCACTGGATCAGATGACTGCACTCTGAAACTGTGGAATTTAGACATTATGCCAAAGTTGACCACTCTTTTTGACCACACCAAGCCTATAACATGTGTGGCATTGGCAGATGACAAGCAGTTTTGGGTACAGTATGTTGTACCTACTCTCAAAATAATTCCACTTTCATGCAAAACATTTTCCTGATGGGAAATTAACCCACCTTTTTGTGACTGTACTATTCAGTTATGAAAAGGATATAGTCCACCAATGTTTCAGTTAAAAAACACTTTCAACCACATTTTAGGATGGTGGTTTAGGTTACCACTCACGGTCATTTTGTGTTCAAAACATCATTAACTCCTTGGTTTCTAAAAATATTTGTATCTGAGATTTTGTATGAGTTGGGAAGGGGTGGGGTTTTTTTTTTTTTTAATTTTTGCAATTTTTGCAGAATTTGTGTAAGATTGGAGAAAAATCAAAATTGATGCTATGTGGAATATTTGCTCGTATGTACGTTATAAAAGCAATATGCAATGTGCTTGATTATAGATGCACCAAAATTTGAAGCAAACCAAATATCTGGGTTTTGCCATTGCATTGCATGCAGTAGTGTCTGTCTTATGAAAAAGTGGGTTTTACCTCATTTGATTGCATATGTTTAATATGAAGTATGCGGAGTTTGTGGATATTGTTATTTGTTGCCGCATGTTAGAACGGCCAGGGCTTAGGTGGGAAGGGCATGCAGATTTACTTTTGGGCCCTTCTTGGGCACCATGGTCCACACACATGAGGAACTTTACTTGCCTACCATGACAACAACAAAGTCATCTATCGCAAAGTGGGAAACGTTATTTTTTGGTTATATTTTGTCCAAACCAAACAAAAACAATGTTCCACTTTGGCTAGGACGATGTTTTGTAATTGGGGAGGCAAAATAAAGTTCGGTCACATGTGTGAATTCCCGAAGAAAAGAAAGGCCCTTTACAGTTGCTGGGTGTTGTGTTGTATGGAACAAAGTGACACAACAAAATGAGTGATGGAAACCACCCCTTTTCTCATTTCTATGCATTTAGGGTTACCAGGATGGCCATGAAAAGTACCTGCCTTGGCGGCAAACGGGGGGTGAGGTACACCTTCTATAGGAGCACCAAAGACAAAATAAGCAGATGTGAGTTGCTCAGCAGAGGCACTTATCTGGCAGTGGCCACAGTAAGCAAAGATGGTGTAATCTACAACATCAGACAGGGAGGTGGGACAGAATTGGGTGGACAAAGTGGAGCCATAACAAAGTATCTGTGATAGGGATGCTTCTGGTGTTAACCTCAGCCATGATGGCTTCGTGAGGGTTGGGAATCTACCAAAGAACCACAGGGTGAACTTACGCTAATGTTCACCAGGGCAAGGTTACAGTGTACAGGTGAGTTGTTACCTTAATCCTTAGAACACGGCAAGCGACTACGTTCTTCAAAAAGCAACTATTTGTCAATTTTTGTTAAAAAAGCTCAAAGTTATTTATTTCCAGAGCATATCAGAATCCGTTTAAATGCATATGAATGAGTAAAACGTATTTGTTGGTGTTTTTAAGATGGCTCCCAACTGACCTGCAAACAGGGACACCATCTCTAAAGCCACTGACTTATGTGTTATAACTTACACAGAATTGGCCAGGGCAAAAGGGCTAAATTGAGTGTGATTTCTCATATCTTTGTCCTTGGTTGTCAGTCAGGTGTAGTTCTATTGAGACCAAATTTCTGGTATATACCGGCAAACGGATTCAAAGATCAATAGAAAAAGCCTTTACTTCTGGTATTTTCCTGTTATATCAAGAGAACAATTTCACTGGCATATATCCTCTTTTAGAAGGATAATGCCAGAGGAATTTCATGGTTAATGCTTAATGGAAACACACCTTCCAGTACAGTAAGAGTGTGCATTATGGAACAGTATGTGTTCCTATGGCATTAACCAAAAAATTTCTATGGCATTTTCCTTACACAAAGAAGGATAATTCCAATTGAAAACTTCCCTATGTATAAGCATGAAAATGCCAGAAAAACTGTTTAGTTGAGAAAATAACAATCACTTTGCCAGCAAATACCCGGAAAAATGGGCCTCAATAGAAAGCACCACTGATAGTCCTCCAGCACTAACTCAGGCTATTTTGAGGTATTTGAATAACCTACATTAATAGAACTACAATCTGTTCATAAGTCCTGGAACACCTGTATATTGGCAGCGATGAAAGAGATAATAGGCTTGAAAAGCATTGTAACTATAACGTTCTTTCCCCTCCCATCCCCTCCCAATCAGTGTTGAAAATTAATATGGTGCGAGATTGCTTCAAGTGTGTCATGCTGCATGCCAACATTGAAATGAGGGGAGCGGGGGGGAACCATTGGATCTGCACAAAGTGTTCCAACAATTTTGAAACAAGATTGTAGTTCACATAAGAACTGATTGGTTTGCAAATCAGTGGTGTAAATTATCTTTTTTAACATATGGGAGGGATGGGGTTGATTGAAAATGTATGAATGAAACAGGGTTACAAGAGCTGGTACTAGCACCTGTGCGAAACGAAGTGCGTTAAAAAAAATTGCATTCTAGAACCTAAAATCATGAAATGTAAATGTAATTACGAACAAAAATGTGTGTTGGAAGCACATGGAAAACTACCATTTTTAAACACGATTATGGTAGATGTGAGGGTTATTTGTGGTCAAAAAAATGTGTACAGGGGTCAACAGTGGGGGGGGGGTGATGGTATTGCCGCCCCCATCCCCAGGATTCAACGCCTAGTTGCAAATTCCAAAGAAAGCATTTAGAAAATTTAGATTGAGAACATGGCCAATTCTTTTGTGGTTTGACATATCTGGGACTCTTATAAAAACTTGTGTAAGCCCTCTCCAAAGATGCTAACTGGGTGATCACTGGATCAGATGACTGCACTCTGAAACTGTGGAATTTAGACATTATGCCAAAGTTGACCACTCTTTTTGACCACACCAAGCCTATAACATGTGTGGCATTGGCAGATGACAAGCAGTTTTGGGTACAGTATGTTGTACCTACTCTCAAAATAATTCCACTTTCATGCAAAACATTTTCCTGATGGGAAATTAACCCACCTTTTTGTGACTGTACTATTCAGTTATGAAAAGGATATAGTCCACCAATGTTTCAGTTAAAAAACACTTTCAACCACATTTTAGGATGGTGGTTTAGGTTACCACTCACGGTCATTTTGTGTTCAAAACATCATTAACTCCTTGGTTTCTAAAAATATTTGTATCTGAGATTTTGTATGAGTTGGGAAGGGGTGGGGTTTTTTTTTTTTTTAATTTTTGCAATTTTTGCAGAATTTGTGTAAGATTGGAGAAAAATCAAAATTGATGCTATGTGGAATATTTGCTCGTATGTACGTTATAAAAGCAATATGCAATGTGCTTGATTATAGATGCACCAAAATTTGAAGCAAACCAAATATCTGGGTTTTGCCATTGCATTGCATGCAGTAGTGTCTGTCTTATGAAAAAGTGGGTTTTACCTCATTTGATTGCATATGTTTAATATGAAGTATGCGGAGTTTGTGGATATTGTTATTTGTTGCCGCATGTTAGAACGGCCAGGGCTTAGGTGGGAAGGGCATGCAGATTTACTTTTGGGCCCTTCTTGGGCACCATGGTCCACACACATGAGGAACTTTACTTGCCTACCATGACAACAACAAAGTCATCTATCGCAAAGTGGGAAACGTTATTTTTTGGTTATATTTTGTCCAAACCTAACCAAAAAATAATATTTCCACTTTGCAGGACGGATGTTTTGTCATGGGGGGAATTAAAGTTCGGTCACATGTGGACTCCCAGAAAGGCCCTTTTACGTGCTGGTGTTTGTGTGTTGGAACACAATGACACAACAAATGAGGTGATGGAACACCCCTTTTCATTTCAGCTTTTAGACATGATGCCAAGAAATGAGTCTATAGTTGCTGAACAAAATTGAATGTATGAATTTCCCCTTCTAAGGGGAAACAGTAAATGAGGAAGAGAAGAATTGATTTACATTGATATTTTTTGTCTTTGCAGTCAGAGGATACTACTGTCGGGTTTGGAGTGATAGTCGCTAGTATCTGTTGTGGTTTAAATTTACAGACCTACAGGACAAGATCTAGAATATTATGACCAGTCGACAATAAACGCATTCATGTCTGCAGACTTTGCTGAGACATCACAACTAGGAAGGCAGAATCAGGAGAGGTAGATATCTTGCCAGATGTATATAGTCGGTATCAGAAATATTGCCATCTTGGATGGATAAGTGGTGTTATTTTTTTGCATATTTATCATTTTAAGTTAAATACTTACGAACATCCCTTTAAGTAAGTGTAGTTAAACTGAGTGTAACAACAACCTCTCATCGGTTCTGCCGTCTTCACTTATTAATTTTTTAAATAAATTATACTTCAATGTGCTTTTAAAATAATCCATTGTGGGTACGAGTTGCCTTGACCCAACTGACCCAACAGCAAGTGCCATGTTGTGTTTGAGTCACCCATACAAATCTAAGGAAGAGACTGAATCAGAGTCTTCAGCATCCAATCCAAGTCCCAGAACAAGTCCTCGTATCAAGTAAGTTCCAAGACAGATTATAGCAGGCTAATTCAATCACTTCTTTCACTAAAGTAGCCCAGTAGATTCAAAAGTTGATATCAATGCTCACACTATCTGTGTGCTAACTGGCACGAATGTGTAATTCAGAAGTAGAAGTATAACAAATAAAATGTTCAGTGATTTTGCCATAAAATGAAGGACTTTGTCTTTAAAATGATACAAACCCAATGTCAAGTAAAAAAAAAGCCCTTGTCCAAAAATTGGATTTTACCAAACATAAATTATTTGAATAGTTATCAAAATTTGTGTTATGAAAAAGAATGAAATGGTTTTTGATTGATTTTTATGGAAGAAAAATAAGCAGCAGCACCCCACCACCACATCGAGGAAAATGTTGAAAAAGTTTTTGGTGTAACATTCTGCACATTTCCACAATAATAATACATACCAGTAAAATGTATCCTAGTGAAATTAAAAGGGGGATAGCATCTTTTGCTGTGTGGTATGGAGTTATTGATACACCTCATTGATTTTTTGTAGCAACATTCAGTAAGATTTACAAAAAATTTGTTAACTGCATGAGGGACATGGGTTGACGTGCTGCTGTGGACTGTGGTGCACAAGCTGCTCTGTGTTCAAGCAGTTAACATGAGTTAGATGAATGATGCACAATAAACTTAAAAAGTTGTTGACCATATCAAACAAAAATCTGGAGGTACACAGGACCCATCCATGGGACAACATCCAAGATGGCCAGCAATACTCCCCTGGTCCCAGAGGAACAGGATGGAATGAAAAGTTATTACGATAAGCATATTGCTGTGATACTTTAATTAAATTAGAATCAGTATTTAGAAGAGAAGTGTACTTTAATGTGATTATTGTTTTCTTTTCAGCCAGTGTTATCATGTTCTGGTCCTTCAGCCATTGTCGCTCTGACACCAGTAATCACCTTGCATCAGTGGGGGGATGGGTAAGGAATGATGAAGATTTTGGTCAGGTCGGAAGCGGAGAGGAATCTGTGAAAACCATAAACCACAGATCACATCACATGCATTACAATTACAAAGGATTCTCAGTTTACAATAACAGGATCAAAAGACGAATCCTCTGAAAGATTTGGGAGACAAATATGGGAGATTAGTTAGGTAGTTACATCAATTTAATTTGAAATTGATAGTGAAACTTTAATGAAAATGTAAAGAGTTGATGAAAAAATAGTTGGTCTATAGGTATTGTGGTAAAGGTAAGTGATTGCCCAAGTGCACAAGGGGGGCATGTTTTGGATGCAGCAGGACTCGAACCCATTGCCCTCAGATCATGAGTCGGTCATTGTTTCCACGTGTCCCCACATATTGCTCTCAATAAAACTTAAGAGGGCATGACCCAATTTAACTATTTGAAAGTTCTTCATCTTGATGTAAGCCTGCCCTCAAAAACCCCATCTGTAGTTTCATGCCAATATTCCATTCCTTTTTGATGTAAGAGCTGAAATTGATTTGGTAAGCCCCCATGATTATTTGTAAAGTTTAAAATTATATGTAGAAAAAATAGAAGCTTGCTTCACATCAATTGCACACATCATTTGACCACTTCTGTTAAAATCCGGGGTGGGTTTGGGATGAGGCTATAGCGATCCGGCCCCCATGGGACGTCAAGTCGAGTAAACATAAAACAGTCTCCAACTCTGTGCATAAATCCTACAATGAGTGATTGCCCATGCCCCTGAAAACAGCTGTGTAGCGAAAGTTGATATTTTTACTTCAAGTTGAAGGAGTCTGGAAGTTCATCTTTGCTTGCATATTAGCCCCCGTTATTCTTTATATTGAGTGCTAATTTTGTATTTTCAACTCCAGGTTTTGGTGGTCATGGGATGATGTGGTTCTCTTGCTTGTAACCATAGCTGATCCAATCGAAATGTTATCTCGGCTCTCACGACAAGACTTTGATTGTGTGGAATAGTCAACGGGATGAGATAGAGCAAAACATTGAAAGGACATTACAGGAAATAGTGACTAGGTGCAAAGTGGACATCAGATGGGAGTATTGTTGTATCTGGTATGTATAGTTTTTGAACATGAAAGTAGGTCAATTGGAGCAATAGAGTAGTTGCTGCAAAGGGTGCTTAAAGGGATAAGAGAATGATAATGGGAGAGCGACATTATTGGTTTTAGCAGTTAACAAGCAGTCTGGGGTATGTCTAGTGAACCATAAACAAAGTGAGGGGCGGAAAGAGTTCCATATGTACCCCCCCATTTTAAAAATCCAAACAGGAAACAAATCATTTTTATTTATGGCCTAAACACAGATAAATACCCTAACCCTAAGGCCAAAAATCATAAAAGAATTGCGAATGGCTAGGGTTCACAAAATGCACCTTAAGAACTAGCAGTGTTTGACTAAAATCGGCCAATCGAAAAATCAGATTTTTTTTTGGCAAATTTTTTTTTGGTTTTTTTTATGCAACAAGTACAGGTATCAAATATACCCTGCAAATGATAAGACCAGAAGCACCCTAATAAGGACAGAATCGAGATTTTAGTCATACTGTCCGAACGGACACTTACACAACAGAATTTGAATGAGAATCGTATCTTGGAACACTGCCGTTTCTTCCTTTCTCTGTCCAATTCACATCAGGGGAAAGGTAATTTATGGAGAATTTACAGACTATCCTTCACTTTGAAGGCTATCCTGAAGTTTCAAAGATTTTTCAAATCACTGATAGTTGTCTTAAGCAAAGACAGGAATGGTGTTAAAATTTGCATGTAATCTGACCAGCTTGCATTATACAATCATGTTATAAGCAGCACAAAAAAAGGGGTCATTGAATATTTATCAATCTTCCTGCGAGATAGCGCACACAAATGTTGGAAAACCCAGTGCACTTGGCGCTCTTTTTGGCACTAACACCTATAGAGATATCTATCACTCCTCTACCACCCTGCTTGATAGCTCGTGGCAAGGAGCACCATGCTGGTTAATACGGAGGTCACCGGTTCGAATCTGGCCAAGTGCACATGGAGTTTTTTTTTTTAAATTTCAACACTTCTCCAGGGAAAGATTAGTAAATATTCATCCTTGTTACTGGAGTTAAAAGTAGGTGAAAGTAGTTTGAAAGTTAGTTAAATTTCAAAGTGGGTCATTGCATTCATAATTCTCTTGAAGAGGCAAGAGGTTTATGCGGAAATTTTAGAACCTAATAAATATTTTTTGGTGAGAACAGCATAACATTGCCTTGAGAGACTCAGAATATATACACTGCAATGAGAGCTCTAGTTAAAACTTTGGGCCTGAAGAGATTACAGGATACGTATTGTTTTGCAATAGACGCCCAGTATTAAAAAAATATTAAGTATGTGTCTGTCATCATCAAAAGGTGCATTAAAAGGGCTGTCGTAAGGGGGTTTTGTGGTTGCGACACCCTATTTACAGAATTCTCTTAGTTAAAATATGACTTGTAGGGCAAGAGCGGTATGCCTGTAAACTAGATGTAGGTGGATGGAATATTTCAATGAAATAACTTAATTGTCCCGCGAAACGATTCGGACGGGGCTATGAATATGAACAGCAGTCGTCCGTGTGTCCGTTCGTCCGTTACGTATAAAAATGTAACCCATGTTGTATACGATTTATATGGGTCCTGTAAGGGCGAAATGATGTAACTTGGTGGAAAGAAGCGGGTTGATGAGTTCTCGACCTGATTAGATTTTGGCTTAAAATATGCTATTAAGTATCTAATTTGCATAATGAATGAAAATGTTCATGCCAGGCCTGTGTACAAGTTTTCTGGAGTTCGTACGCCGTATAATGATGTAACTTGGTGGAAGGAAGAGGGTTGAAGAGTTCTTCAAGAGCTGTTAGATTTTAGGGTGGGATTTCGGGCGCAAAGTGAGTATGCAAATGAGGTAATTTAATATGCAAAAATCGGCGTAATGACTTTATTTTGGAAACCGGTAAATCGGATACTAAAAATTCATTGTGCTGCATGAAGCCTATCATGGGGCAAATCTTTTTAGCAATTTGAAAAGTATGTGATATATGCGGGCTTAGGTATGCAAATGAGCGGAATTAAATATGCATAATTGCTGTATCTCTGAAAACGGTGATATGTCGGATAGGCAAAATTCCTTCGCCTACATAAGACTACGATGCCATAGGGGAGGGGGTGGTGGTGTATCGGGGTGTTGGGGAGTTGTGGGGTTGTTGGGGAGGGGGTGGGTTGTTGGGGTGGGGTTGTTGGGTAGGGGGTTGGGTTTTGTGGTGTCTTGGGGAGGAGTGGTTGTGGGGATGGGATGTTGGGTGGAGGGTGTTGGGAAAAAGTGGGTGGGTGTTGCAGTTGTTGGGGAGGGGGTGTTACGGGGGGTGTTGGAGAATAGGGTGGGAGTGTACGGGGTGTTGGGGAGCGGGAGGGGTGGCGTGTTGTGGGGTTGTCAGTGAAGGGGGGGGAGGCGTGTACGGGGACACATTAGGGTGGCGGGTGGGGGGGTGTGGAGGGGGGTTGGGGGGGGAGGGTGTTAAGGAGGGTGGGGGGGGGGGGAAAGGGTGGGTGTCGGTGTTATTGCAGAGGGTGGGGGAGGGGGGGGGTGATGTGGGGGGGCTGTTGGGGAGGTGTTGTGGGCTGTTTAGGGGGGTGGGTGTTGAAGAGTGTTGGGGAGGCGGGGTGGGGTTTTGCGGGTGTGGCGGGGTGGTGGGCGGAGGTGGTGGGTGGGGGGGTGGGGTGTTGTTGTAGTTGCATTTATCGTGTTAGTGGTAGCGACATACATTCGCTTGTTTTAACAGTATTTGAAAAAATTGTAATGATGTTGGTCTCCCTCCTCCTCCTCAGATTTTTGAACTGAAGTTAAAAAAATAGTGTGTCAAGAAAAATGTTCTTTTTGCGACACAATTTCAAAAATTTTACAGCTCTTGGGGTAAATTATATTTATCGGTTGCGAGCCTAACAAGCCAAAAAATTTTAATTGTTGTTGTGCAAAATGGACAGTTGCGTTGGCAACCACGCTCAATCCCCGTAAATTTTAAAAATTGGCCTGGGGAACACCTCTGAATTATAAATATTCTTTGTATATTTTTATTATTGATACATAAGGTGAAGTCATAACCCACAAAATTCTAGTTTTAAACAAATAAACTAAAAAGCAATTAACCTTATAAGCTATCTGTTCTTTAACACAGGTTAAAGAGATGGCACTGTGAGTTTGGGCGTAACAAGCGGCCGCCTCATAACGGCTTTCCATATGAACATAGGTGTTGAGGATATCCAGATGTCAGTGATGCCAGTCACATAGTGGTTAGACTTCAAGAAGGTGGATGTGCTCATGCTGTTATGTCTAATAATAGTCCTGCTGCAGACATAAAGTCACAGGTTCAGGGACATGATATTAGGGAAGGTAAGGTCACTTGTGCAGTTGTAGAATGTATCCAATGTCAAGGAAAATCTAACATTCATCATTTCATAAGTTAAGTTCACACCACATACTTCTGAGAATGTAACTTACACAAGAGTATCAATATAAAGTTGTGAGAAGGGTAATTAAATTAATTATAAAACTGAAACTGGAGGCAAATATGCTCAAACAGAGAAGGAACATAGCCATGAGGGAATGGAAAAAATTGACCACTTGCTGACCACTATCCAAAATATGTGTACATCCCATCCACACTTATCATAGGTTGAGAATGTGCATAAGAGTCTTGAAAAGGGCTACTTACTTGCTGGAGGAAAAATAAGTTAATAGCTATTCCAAATTATTTTGGTTCAAAATGGCCAATTGAACCACCACTGAGCACTGCATTAACATAAATCAATGCAGTTATTATACAATCACATACTCGGTCTCATACTAAATGTTTCTGATATGGATCAATCAGTGCTGCCTGCAGTTTAATGGCTGTTGCATCTTCTGATATTTTGTTTACCAGTCTAGGTTAAATCTGGGTTTGTTCAGATTTCTTAAATGTGGATTTTTTTCTCTTTAATTTCTTAGAATCCTCATCAAGTGTCCTACCAATAAAACCCAAACCTCCATTGGTACACAAGCAAACATCTATCAACCTGCCAACAGTGCAAAGCCGCAAATCTACCACATCTGCACCAGATGCTACGCGATCAAATCAGGCAATTGGAGGAGGTAAGACGAGGCATCAAAGCTACACGGACAATCCCACAAGTCCTTCTGGAAAACCAAAAAAGAATAAAAAGTCTGGAGTTTGTGCCATTGTATGAGAACAAAGTATGTGCTAGTTCTTGTGTATTTAATTACTACAACTCAAAAGGCAGAGACATCTTGTTTTATTATCCCTATCCAGCTCATTCCTGTATCAGCTTGTGTATATAGGTTCTTCGGGTCTGTTGATCAAACTTTTTAGTGATGATTTGTAAGCTTTAATTACTTGACCAGAAAAGTTGACCAAATATGTACTTGGTTAAACCTGATTGTTAGATATGCTAAGTTTCTGCATTCTTGTTTGCTGTGCTAGGTAAGGTCAACAATTCAGCTTCTATTTCAACCATGTGTTGAAAATCATTGATGGAAAAGAAACAAAATTGGACACACACGCCTGAGCGAGACTATGAGTGCTATGATGGCGTCTTATACCCAAAATCCTGTTCGGACAACCATTGATAAAAATTCACAATTTTGCATCAATTTGCAATACATTAATTTATATCCCTTTGTTATCCTAAACATAAAAAGCAGTATGTCAACAAAGGAGGAACATAAAATGGGATAAATAAATAAATAGACCCAAGTGCTGAGGCCCCTCTGGAGTGGTTCTTTTACATTAATGAGCATTAAAGTGAATTATGTAGGAATAATTATTTTTCTATTTTATGGTGATATGCACAATACCAGCTAATTACAATAATGATTCTGTGAAAAGAACAATATCGGAACGCAATGGTAAGTATGTGAGTGCAAGTAAGTGCATCATGCCCATTTCGATTTTAATGGCGTCATTATATTTGGGGGAATTCTGATTAAATTTATCAACCATTAAGGTACAAAATAATAAGTGTTCCTGGTAAAGTTACCCCCCACCCTTCCCGATTGATAAACTGTGGATATGGTTAGTCTTGGCCGCCTTAACAGGAAACAGGAATGCTGTATTTTCAGAATAAGGCGACTGGCTGCAACTATACTAACAAACTTGTTGATTATTAGGGGTACTTTGTCATTTATCGGTCCTGTGGCCAAATTAAAGAAAAGCTGAACTATGGTACTATATATGTGTTGACCTTAACTTTCTTTATATATTGAATCTAACACTTTGAAACTTGTAAATATAACCTTATTCCAGTACTGGAAAATAATTATAAGGAAACAAACTTTTATATAGTGCTTATATAAAACAGCTCAAATTCATGTATATCTTGTTATATTATCAATCGAACAAACAGGGTTTTGTTTTTCTTTACAAGACGATTGTGCGTGGGAGTAATGTATGACTGCCTGCCATGTGGCGATGGGTTTGTCTTAAATCATGTAACTGATTTCTCTGTATGACGATTACTATATGTCTGTCTCTTTACAGGATCTGCCCCAGAAAGACAGTTGTAAATTAATTCTTAATTTGACTTCAACACAACGTAGTAAGGTTGTTGTACAACTCATCTGCAGATTATACCAAATTCCAAGCCTGTCTGGACTAGCTCTCTGTGAAGGTATTAAAAGAGCAACATAGGAGCTAATATTTGCCCAGGCCAGTTCTGATGTAGGGTGGGGATACAATTCTAACCCTTGTAATGATTTGAAATGTTGGTAGAGGTGCAGTGACTTTGGCAAATGTCCAAAAATATGACTGATGAGAGTAGTAACTGCTGTTTTTTATTTACACATTCCATTCAAAGTTATATGCACTGAAAAGCCCTATCAAACCCTTATTCAAAGGATTTTTTCTATTTGACATTGTGTGGTTTCAAAATAGAACATTAGGAACAAGAAAGGTTTGTTCAACAATGTCTGATTAGAGAATTATTCCAAAATAATTGGAAATCTGTTAGAAAGACAACTTTGAAACAAACTTTTATTTCCATCCTTCCTATTCCACTTTGTGAATATATACAGCAAAATGTGAACAAGCTAAGTCAATTTGTTTTCTAAATTTTAAATTTATTTTAGTATGTAAATTTTTCCGAGTGAATTTTTCCACCATATTAGTTTTTTAAAATATCAACTTTTTTTATTGTGATAGTTGTTGTACCTTCTAAGGTTTTGCTTCTCAAACACCCAAGGAACATTCTATATGAATATGAGGTTTCTAACACCATGAAGCGTCATGTACAACCCTCTCCAAGGTTTTGCTTTCCAGTTGTTTCACAAATGTTAAAGAATCTTCCATGCATATGGGGCATTGAAGTTAAACTAAAAGACTAATATTGCAGACATTTATCGCAAAAGTCATCTTGGACATAAAAGACAATTAATTGATTACAATACCAGAAACCTTGTTCATAGTTTGGTTGTACACAGATAAGTTTAAATCCTTTATCATGTTGCAGATCATTAACTTTATTTTTGTGCTATGATATAAAAGGTATAGTTGCAATCCTTGGAAACAGTAATAAAAGGTCTGCAGTTTTATCTTTTTGGTTGCAGTCAGGGGCGTCCCCAGACCATTTTTAATGGGGGGGTGTTGAGTCTGTGCTGCCGACAAAATCGGGCGGATCAAGAAATATCATTTTTTCGGCTCGCTTCGCTTGCAAGGTAGACCCAACATTTTTTTCCACTAGGTTCAAAATTCTGAAGGGGGGGGGGGGGGGGAAGTCACTCACCACCGACAGTAATTCATTCTCCAGCATGCAACACAACAAACACACAAATCGGCGGTGGGGGAGTCAACCGCCGACAATCCGCCATCAATCAGTTGCCGCCGACATTACGCCCATATCGCCGAAAGTCAACATTTTGCCGACAAACTTTTGCAAATGGTGGGTGTCACCACCCCCCACACACACCCCCCCCTGGGGACGGCTGGTTGCCCGTGCTATTATGGCAATTTATAATTGGCTGTACTGAATTGAAAAGGGGCACATTGCCTTGCAAAAGGCAGCATTTTAAATAATTCGCATTGCATTGGGGCAGTTTATTCATGTTGTGTTGTGCATCATGTGATGTACATACACTCAACAATATGAATGAAAATGAATGAATAAAAAAATAATCAAACTATAAAATATTTAGCCACTGCACTTGGTGAGAGGAGCGGATTAACATGCATCGTTCTAATAGGCTACATGGGGTGCCAGACTAAGAGCCAGAAGAGTAGGGACACCACTGCCTATCAAAAAATCAACCTTAAATTGGAAAACCTAACTTTCCCATATTGAGTGTTCTAAGTGTACAGTTGGCTTGCGGTACCCCTCTTGGAAGAACTCTGCATTAAACTCAATGTGATTAACTCTGAATGAGAAAGAACTAGGCAAGGAACATGCGTAACAAAGACAAGATAGATCAGGCAGAGAGAAAAAGAGCCAATGAAGCCAATGAATTTAAAAACAGAATCATGAACCAACTAAAAGCGCACTAATGGGTAAATTTTTAGCTTGAGTGTTGTAGACAATGTCTTTTAAACGGGACGTTTAATCTGTACTTCCTTAAAACTGTTGATAATGGCACTTTGTTCACTTTGCAAAAATTCATGCATTAAATGCAAAATCAATAGATGTTAAAACAAAAGATGGCTTATAAATTTATGGACAAAATTAATGGTAGCAATTGAAAGTTTCATTGCCATTTTGTTGTTAGTGTTTTGTGAAAAAAAGGCCTTTACTGAAAACGTAACACAAAAATTTGGTCCAGATGCATGTTTCGCATGAATAGCCTTGTGTCTTGGTGCAGGCTGATGAAAACTGACAATCAACAAATATTTTTGGTGTAATGCATGTTAGACAAAATAAATGGTGCCAGTACAATAGTAGCCTAGCAATATTATTGATATTTTAATCATGTAAGCATAAATAAATGTAAGCCAAAATGTGGCTGTTACTTTACTAAAAATATAAATATATTACAGGTGTCCAAAAAAAAAGGCGTGTCACACTTTCAAAAGTTGTATTTAAGAAAAAATAATAAAAAATCTGTAATTTCAAAGTTTTTTTGTAAGCTGCACAACTGTCATTACTGATTATGGAATCAAAAATAATATTCTTTAAAATGGTGAAACTACCTGATTTGTAATTCTTTCCAACACTGCGACTGCAAACAAGTGATATGATATCCACTCCCCAGAGTCCCCAACAACTGGTATTCTCCATGTTTAGGATCCAAGTTTTTAATCAGATGAAGCCAGTAATTGAAATGTGTTGACAGTATAATTATGATCTAGCCATTCCACATCTGATGTTCTTCACACTTCTTGCCTCTCCAATAACTAAAGAAGAGTATGCAGTTTCCACTTGAACAGCAGAGCATTCTGACACTTATGGTATCTGAGTCCTTTAGCAATGCTGGTCCATTAAAATCGCCTTATAAAAGTTCTTGACTGAAAATAATATGGTAATAAGGCACTTTCCTATTGAGCAATATTTTATTTCCAAAATTTCAGTTGATTGCTAGGCGTGTGTTTTGGTATTCTCAGTTAAATACTGTACACCTAGGGTCCCATAGGCTCACGGTGCTGTAAAGTTGCTGGTATTATCAGTAAATACTTGTAGCACAGCGGTCCCATAGGCCACGTGCTGTAAAGTTCTGGTATTATCAGTAAAATAATTGTATCAACAGCGTCTAGGCCACTTGTGCTGTAAGTTCTGGTATTATCAGTAAATACTTGTATCACAGAGGTCCCATAGGCCACTGTGCTGTAAAGTTTGGTATTATCCGTAATATTGTATCAAAGGTGCCCCATAGGCAAATGTGCTGTAAAGTTCTGGTCATTACAGTAAATACTTGTATCACAGCGTCCCAAGGCCACTGTGCTGTAAAGTTCTGGTATTATCAGTAAATAATTGTAGCACAGCGTCCCATAGGCCACTGTGCTGTAAGTTATGGTATTATCAGTAATACTGTATCACAGCGTCCCATAGGCCACTGTGCGTAAATTATGGGTATTATCACCCGTAAATATTGTATCCAGCGGGTCCTATAGGCAACTGTGCTGTAAAGTTCTGGTATATCAGTAAATACTTGGAGCACAGCGTGTCGGCCCATGGCCACTGTGCGTAAAAGTTCTGGTTATTATCAGTAAAATAATTGTAGCCACAGCAGTCCCCCCACCCACCCCAATAGGCCAACTGTGCTGTAACGTTCTGGTATTAGCAGAAATACTGTATCACAGCGTCCCATAGGCCACTGTGCTGTAAAGTTCTGGTATTATCAGTAAAAATGTATACAAAGCTGTCACCACCTAGGCCCACTGTGCTGTAAATGTTCTGTTCATTACAGACAGAAATTTTCACAAAAGCTTAGGCACCATGACTAAGACACTGGTGAGGTGTTGATTAAAAAATCAACTTTTCGGTAACCCTAAATTTCAGATTGTGGATAACCGAATTCCCCCCCTTTAGATGTGGAATGCTGATTATTGGTTAAAACTAATGTTAATTTTAAAGTAATGATTTAAAGAGGGCATGGCAATTTGAAAAAATAGTGCACCCTCAAGATTTTTCAAAAACTGATATTTTTTGCATGAGTTGTAAAGCTTTGAATATAACTTAGAACCTCAAATGTTACTGATTAAACCAAACTCAGTGCGCTTACAGGTAAAACAAACAATTTTATAATTAATGTCGCAGTGAAATTATTCAGCAGAGATGTAGAAAATGGTATTAAACACAAGCAAATACACACCGGAGTTGATTCCCACGCATGCACCTTTTTGACCAGTATGGGACTTTTAGTTTAATATCAATGAGTTCGAGCATGATATCATGCACTAGCCACATTTGTTGATTAAAGTTACGGAAAAGTTGAGCCTACAATTACCACGTGTGTCTTTAGCCCTTATGATTTTTATGTGTACACTATATTTTATTTTTCCAATACCTAGACTATGTCATTTGTGGGCAAAATTGAAGATAACTTGATATTTTTGAAAATGTAAATGTGCCCGTGCCACTTAAGTAATTTTGGGTAATTGAAGGGTACTTGATTAACCATTCATTCATAAGATGGATTTTAATGCAACTTGACAGTGTTAGGCAAGAAGTGATGTAGCAAGGAGATTGAAGATCATTTGTGGGAATATTTTAATTTGGGTACCTAGTAATTGTCAACTGTGACTACAATAGAGCATGCATTCCATAGAACATTAAATATATATAGAGAGTGAATGTTTGTATCAAAAGACAATATATTAATTTTGATTCCGTTCCTGTGGAATTAGTTAATTTTTTCCCACGTTGTAACTGCTTGGGAATTAAAAGGTTCCCTCTCTTCTTTTTTAATTAAGCTTAATTGTAAACTTTTGCATCATATGAGTACCAGAGGGGGTATTGTTAAAATAATATATTTTCTTAACTTGATGACCAACATACAACATGATGAGTCAATGTAGTTACTTAAAACACATCTACAAATGGACCATTTGGCTGATACTATGTATAGTTGTTGCTTTTAAATCCTCTACCCAAAGAATAATCTTATATTTTATGGGACTATTTTTTTTTATGTATGTACGCCACATTTAAACAGTTAACTTCGATTAAGACAAAATTAATTGATATCAGGTTGATCTGTAAATATAATATAAAGATAATTAGATGCACGGATGTTTGTACAGATTTTTCTCTTTCTGTTATCCATTCATGAAGTAACACAGGAGTGCTAAAACTTTACTTTATGGTTACACCATAGGATTGGATCCGAACTAGACATTAAGTTGAAAAAACAATTCTATAGGGAAAACAATGATAAGTGAGATCTGTTATGTTCTAAGTATCAAAAATATAATGCAATTCTTCATTTGCAGTACTATTTGGATATGTGGCTGGTTATGCCTTGATTAGCATTGGATCACATTTATCAATAGAAAGATTTCAGTGCTGGACATGTGATCAAAATGCGAGGTGCTTAAGCTGAGAGTATATCTTACTGTCTGACCTTGATGTTGTGTATTATGTGGAACATCTGTTTCATCCAACTAGAATAATAACTCACACTGAGCTATTGGCAGTAGAAAGCCCATCATATTTAACTAAACTAGAAGAGAAAGACCTTTTGCAACATGTTTGCAAAACATATATCACTTGCAGATACCTAATACTTTACTACCAGGAAAAATGTCTTCATAAGGACTATATCTATCCATCCATACAATGTACAGACAACACGCACGAGGCCACGTGTGGTTCATGAACACAAGCATGCACCACAACACACAAGACTCAACTCAAATTTTGTATCAGCTATATACTTCCAAGGACATTAGAATAAAGTGCACTGCTGTACTTCCAGGAACAAAGAAACCTTCCAAGGACTACTGTTTATTGTTCAAAAGAATTCTTTTCTGTTAGGTCCTCGGAAGAAAATTATACATACATATCAGGCCTCTGACTGTGACTCGGCAAATTGGTGACACCACAGGACACCGCCATTGGACGATGCGTCAAACTTATTTGTTCTGCCATCCAATGCCATCTGCCAAAATGATATGCCATCTCCTACGTCATCGGACATAGCAGATCTGGTTGCTGTGTGCCCACTGCATTATGGGGCCGTTGTTATGTCCTTTAGCTATCGAAGCTCTGTTAATATTCCCAACCGCGGAAGCTCCAAACGGAGTATGATGAATGAATGTAAAAATTGATTATGGGAATTGCCAGACAGTTACAATCAATTCCCATTGTTCTTCTTCCCTGAAACATATACAAAATTTATAATGAAATTACCGGATTAACAGTTTTACACAACTAGCTTCTTCATGGGAGTACCTGTGAAGTGCCTTTTCAGTATACACGCAGTACCTCCCAGCAAGGGTACCACATCGCCGGCTACAAAAGTGGGGGTATTCATTCACATGGATTCATACGCAGTAACTTAACCACTAGTCACCCCATGCGGGAGTACCTGTGTGGGTACTCCCATGCAAATGAGCTTTGGGTACACATAATAGGTGATAGGTGCTGGCTAAATAAAAACAATTTAAAACATACTAAATCTGCCTTTTAAGGTAATTGAAATAAGAGTACTCTGCATTACTTTGGACATGTGATGTATTTTCAGATGGGAACTTTAGGCTGCTCCTTGTTTACCATGATCCAGGTCCCTTGGAGTCCACTCTCCCACAAGCGATGTCACATTACTCTCTATCATACAAGTCTCTGTAAAAATGATTCTCTGAAAGTTTAAGTGGTGGGGATTCTGTCTATAATAATAGTTTTGATTATGCCCAGTCATTATCTCCACAGTGGGTCAGGAACCCAAATATGATCCCTGGAAGTTGGTGATTTTAAGTAAACACAGAACACACACATTCTCTCTTATATCATCATCATCTATGCTTTCACACACACATACACACCCATACTTCTCTTTCTCTCATTATGTTTTACTTATGTTTTAATTCAACAACTACATTTTTTAGAACAAGACATTTTTGTCCCAATTGAAAAAAAAATAAA
>JAMKCH010076587.1:0-11029 GCA_023653785.1 Ophioderma brevispina | reverse complement strand
ATAAATGCATTTTTTACGAATAGGGCGCCCTGTAGATCTCTAGAAATGACGGTACAAAGCGTCGGGCGCCGTGTAGACCTAGCTTTTGTGGGGCCCAGTGGTCGCGCAGTATGTTCCTCCCCCCATCTTGTCTTCATGACTTCAGATTTTTGCGAATCGCGCCTGAAAAAAAAACATGGGTGAAAATTGGGCGCCCCCTCTATTGAGAACTCCTGATCCGCCCCTGAGTATACAATCGCAGTTTCTGTTTATATGTAACATGTCGATATAGATTTTGAAGGCAAATAATGATAACTAGCCTGACTGGCACTTAAGGTTATTTCGGGGGCGGGCATTTACTGAAAAAAAGGCCAGTGCTTGAAGGTTCCTACTAAGTTTACCCCTTGGGAAACTGATGATGGCCTGTATGCTGATATGCCCTGCCTGGTGGGTGAAATAACATTTTTGTTTGCAGAGGAAATATAGAGGGTAAATGCCCTGGCAGCATTTAAAGATCAAAAGGAATTTCGCAGAAAGTGCCCTAAATTTGCTTACCATGATTAGATGCACACCTACCCGCCCCTTGATAATGCTGATCTGCAATAAATGACAGACTTATTTTTCACACTGTAGGCATACTGCATAATTAACATTATTCTGCAATATTTTTGAGCATTGTGTTTCAGGTTTGAAATCAAGTGCTTTAACAAATGCATTTAGGGCTATACCCTGTCTAAGAAAGATTAATATAAACAATGGTATCACTGCTTGGTGGTCCGTTTTGCACACTGGATCCAAGATCCTACTAGTCTAGGTATAAACCCCAACACCTTTGTGGTCAGATGCAGTGGTTGTGCTACTCTGCCTGAGTTAAATTATTGCAACTCGCTAGTGGAAGCTGGAACATAGGCCAGGTGAATTGGAGACCTCAAATTAGAGGTGTTTAACTAGAGGTGATTCTCGCCATTTTTTAGTTTTAGGGAGGGGGATAATGCTCCACTCCTTATATGCTAACATTTTTATATCAGACGTGTGAACCAATGAATGAAGTGGTAGAGCGCCTTGGAACAATGCTAGATCATAACCGTCATTATGGAATCATTTTAAGGGTGATTTAAAAAAGCTGCTTTTTTATGGGCGATTCCATGAACTCGGGTACACAATCCAATTGTTTCAGCTTTTCATCATTGGATTTCAGCCTTGCTGATTTAACCAGTATTTGTTTCTTCTCTTGGCAGTTTGTTTCGAAAGCAGTAAGCTCTTTGCAAGCTTTTAAAAATGATAACCAAACGTTAAAAAAAATGAATGCAATGAAAGTTTACAATGGCCATTTTAATAATCAAATCAAAAACCTGCATATTTTAACACTAGTTTCAGGTAAAAAGGTTTGACATTTTTTTAATGTTGTCAAAATTCGTATTTTGAATCATTTTCATCCTGACATTAAATTTTGACTTCTAGCAATAATACTGATAGTTGGGATCCTGAATCATGACTAATTAAGGCATAATGTATGCTGTTCATGTTTTTGTCTCACTACTGCTGAAGGGCAAAAAGGAGTATCACCTTGTAACATTTGTGTCCCAACAATCATGTTACACATGACCCTAAAAAAATGATGGTAAAAACCACACCAAGTGACATATTGGTGTACTTAAAGAATTACTAAAACAGAAAGGAATTTATGTCCAACTAACATCAAATTTCCAGAAACAAAATGATATAATTTTACACCCAATCACTCTGTAACACAATTACTTTGGTGTCCACAAAAATGTTACTAAGTGAAACTTTGGCGTTAAATCTGTATAACCTCATTCTGCAACAAACTATCTATTCCATTCATGGTGGGATTATGTGCATTGAAAAGAGGTTCTGATTTTGCTTTAAGGAAATATAGTGCAATGAAATTTTGGTGTCCAGTTGCACACCGTTACATGTGAAACCTGTATTTTAGTGGCAAATAGCATGATAGTTTTCTTATGGTCGTATGTCATGAACTGGGTACACTAAAATGGGGGATCTGTTACACTCCAACTTTTTTTTAAGTTTAATTCCATTTAATTCTTAAGCTATTTGACTCTGTTCAAAGAATTTGATGTCTATTTGTTGCTAGAAGCCTGCTCTTTAAGAAACCATTTTTCAGCCTTATTGGATTAGTATTATGAGAGTTACGGTCGAAAACCTTCAGCTAGGTAACGGGGGAGCCGGTGGGGTGGGGTGGGGGGAGCCATAGACATTACACACAAAACGGGTGAAAATGGGTCGCCTATAAATTTAAATATAAAGTAGAGAAGTGAAACACTTGTGGGGCTCAAATTGCACATACACTGTCCTGAATGATAGATCTAACTCATGATACAAACTAAGGTTCCAATAATGTAATTAATTAATTAGTAAATTAGATGTTAATTCGGTACAAATTTTGATCACTTTTGGGGAATTTTCGGCTGTTCTGTGCTAAAATATATCCCCAAAACGAGGTAGAAACTTGGATTAACTTGATTTTAATTATCTTTATAATTCTCTTTTTTTAATCACACATTGGAATCCCTTATATAAAAGGTAATTATAAGCCAAATGAAGCATTAATAATTTAATTTCATGACCAACATCATCTTGAACCAAAATTGTGGCATTTGGGTGGGACCTGTATGAGTTTAGAGACATTTTATGAGTATGTCAAGTCAAACGAAGGTTGTATACATGTAGTATACAACTAAAGCATGATTTAAATTTGGTTATAGGAATAGATATAATTCATGAAAACAATACACTTGTACTTAGGGTTCAAGACCTTGAAGACGTGCTCAATAGCCGCCGATTCGTGTATTTTTGCATTTTCAGTATGAAGTTTGTAAAATGTCAAACAGGTTTAGTAGCATATGGGAATACAAATTTCACTTAGTTTAAGTAAGAAATGGTCCCTTGTACACTGTTAGGTTACATATAGGTTTGTCATCTTTGCTCAAATGGTAAATACAGGGCAACTTTAAATATTGCATATTGACCCTTTATAATACACGGGTCACCCTGTATAATATACATGGATCACCCTGTATACTTAATATTTGATCATAACTTCGGACAGAAACCCATATTCTATGTATTTCTCTAATATAGGATTAGTACTTGAATAAAAGAAGTTAATCTTCAAAATGACCTTTTTTGTCAAAAATATAAGTGAATTTGACCACCCTGTATGTTCAAAACAGAACAACATTAGTTATCTCCTTTATTATTTTTGGAGGGCCTTTGTCATGTCTTTCAAAATCCACATCTGTTTTGACCTGCACATTTTTTGTAAAAAAATTGACCCAGGTATATTAAAATGACAAAATATGTAATTTTTTTTATGTTACACCCTATAGGAATTTTACCCACCCTGAATACTGTCTCTCTTTTGGCCATATCTGACATCCTTGTAGTATAAGCTTTCCAAAAATGTATACTTATACAGTTTACATGTAAGGAATAAAAGTTGTGTTGAGAGTAATAGATATTGGTGCCTTTTTTGTCATTTTGCATGCACTGTGTAACATTTTTTGTACCCAGTTCATGACATACATGTATGGCCTTATGTGGCATAGGTTACATTTTTCATTCAAGAAAACTAGGTCAAGTTGTTTCATTAAAAAAAATAAACAGTTAGGCATTGCCATGTCAGTAGAATCGCCATTTAATATAATTGTCTGAACAAAGGTAACTTTTTATTGGTTATAAATAAGTTACTGAGCATATCTTTGTGTTTAACATGTAACTGGACACGAAAGATTTGGTGTCTAGTTACAGTGAAATAATGGTCCAACTGCCCATTGAAGGTATCTTCTCCTACTTATCACCCTTATTATGGAATAACTTGACATAAGAAGTGCATAGTATAAATAGAGCCTTATTCTTGTTCATGTAAGATGAAATTCCTGTTGAATAAACAATGAATTTAATTTAAAACTATTCCTACCATAATGTGGTAAAAGCACAAATGACATAAAATACATTTTGATTTCTTTGGGTTAGGGTAGTGTTGGTTCTAAATTTCCTCCAGCATAATGTATACATTCACAATACTTATTAAGCAGGCATGCAAGTGAACCATTATCAAGTGCCCATTTGTGTGTGCAGACTTTAAAGAATGAGTTTGGTGTCCATGTTACAGTACAGGTCACAATAAATTTTTCAAGGATGAAGCCGGGAAGTGCGCGATTTTCGGCCCGAGCCTCGCAAAATCCGCTATGAAAACATAGCGGGAATTGCAAGGGTTTTGCGCGGGAAGGGCTTATTTTTTTTTCTTCAAACATTGCTGAGAAGACTATTTCTACCATTGGGACAGTTCGCGGAGAGTACCACCGGTATTGCGGGCTAATCTCATCGATATTTTTTTTGTTAAGACTAATTGACACCACAATAGGAGCAAAAGATTGACAGAAGGTAATCGATTGTATGCAATTGCTATAACGGAAATAGTCCCTATATCGGCATGACAGAATGTTTTGGTTTATGGAAGTTACGAACATGTGGTTACTTGAACGTTATAAAAACTCCATGGTTGTACCAACTTGCGTTCGATGAATAACGCGTGCTGTATCAGTAACACGTCGTAATGGACCTTCCAAATGCCGGTGCACGGTTATTATAGGTTTTAAAGAAAATTAAAACATTCTATAGTATTTAAGAATAAGATTGTTTTAATTCCAATTTTAATAAAGAAGACTTTGCTTTGGCAACTTAAATCATGTAAATCGAGAGGGGATGCTGTAGTGCCTACTTGTATTTGTGTCCTAACAACATAATCTAAGTACTTCGGTCAATTTTTTATCACAGGTATTTGCTGTATAGGGCATATTTTAACATTAGATTTGGCTTCCATTTTGAATTTGGAAGTATGACTTAATGTACAAGTGACATTTACTCTAGTTCATTGGATCCTAAGTCTATCTTGCAACTCCATAGTTTGATAAATATAGGGTGACGATATAATTATCATTATGGCGACGCCTCTGGATTATCAAAATGCCCAATGGTGCCATGGTGGCACCCTGCAGATTATTATTCTACACACCTAATCTATCGTTTTCAGCAAACAAAATTGTGTATATACTCAACTTTAAGGGTCCTGGACATAACTTGGGACCATATATACCCAATATATGGTCAGGTCAGGTTTCCTTTATGGCTGCTACTGGTGTCCTGGTGGTCCGTTCCCGACACAATGAACGTAAAGTTAATCGTAGATGCGTAAGATTTTGGTTACGACCATGGTAAGTGGCGTTCCTGAACAGTGTGTACTTAAGATGGTTGTAAGTACATTTCTACCAGTAAACCTTCGAAAATCTTACGTTAACATAAACTAAGCGATTTTTTTAAAGGTCTCATTCATTCATTGAGGGGATTAGTATAAAATTGGGGATCAGGTATGGCGTGATGCAAAAGTCTGAGACACGTTTCGCGAAATGTTACCATGGCCTATTAATATCAGGTGATGAATGATTTTATGTGTGGTTATCTATAGAACACGTATTAAAACAATCCGGACAGGGGTCGCTTGATTGTCGATCAATTGGTCTGATTCGTTCATTTTTGTTTGGTTCGGGTTGTGTGTTTGTTAAACTCTTCCATATATTTTGTATTGTTCATGTAGCTCCTATGGTTCACTTTTTCATCACGGTTTAGTAATTGTTAAGTAATGTGTAATATAGAACTATTCAGTAAGGTTAATCTTGCGAGGTGAGAGTGAGAGTTTGGTTATCATTTCTGTGACCAATTAGATGTAATCCCATACTTATTTTGTATTTTTTTTAAAAAATCGGAAGTCAGGGGGGTCCTTTTTATTTTAAATAGAATTCGGGGAGGTCCTTTATATTATAAAATATATTAAAACTCAATATGTGTTATACAGGTACAGACAGCTACCAAAATTTTTAATTTATACTGCAAAGATGCATAAATACTCACGTGCTTGGCACATGCTCGGCTGGTATTGCTAAAGTTTTTTCTCAATAAATATAACATAGGCCTATATAACAAGATGTGCCATGTAGGTCAAATATCTCGGCATTAAAGATATATGGTTCTTGAAATATGGATGTGAAGTATATAATTTTTTTTTATGGTCACCTGATTTCTGTCTCTAAATTTGAGATTTAAGATTTTGTTTTGAGCAATGTAAGATATTACTTGTTCGAGGGTTAAAGTTGGTCATGATTAACCTACAAGAAACATTATTTATTGTTTACTTTTAGCCAAAAAGGTTAAGGGTTTTACTTTGTCTGGCTGTAACCTTTATGCTACAGCTGCTACCCAACCCTTCCCCTAACAGCTTATCATACTCAGTCGATTGATGATCCACCTTCCTAACACGTAAGACGCTTGGTGGAATGTCGCGCGTTTTGTACATATTTTAAGATCTTTAAAAGGACACAATCGGGTTATAGGCTAGTAGTTTCGTCTCAATATGACATCATTAATAAATTGTGTGTCAAGCATATGCCATGCACAAAGTAACAGTTATATTGTAGACGGTAATTTTAAGCATGTGAACCCTTTTTTTGTGGCCAAAACAAACCCAATACAATAATGTTACTTTTATTACAATGTCAATGCAGGTCGGTAAGCTAGGGTAATAATTATAAAAGAGAACTTGTTCTCAATACCCTTAAATCTGGCCAGGCTTTACATAATAAAGATGTGTGTGACGGTGTTCATCATAGCCTACAGTTACAGAAACAACCACGTACTTTCCTCAACCCCGAAATGAAAAAATAAACCCTAGTCTACATTTTTTTATAGAAGTTTCACAATTCTTAGACATGCTGGTACTCATTATCACTTCATAATCACTTGGGGGGAGGGGATGACTTAACGTTGAAGAGGAATAAGTAACGGTGATGTGCTAAAAATTCGGAAGTCTTTTGGAGACATGCCCAAAAGATGTGAGTGAAATTACCAAAAGAGGCTATTTTTATTTAAAAAAAAGACAAATCTGTTTTGAAATTGTTGAGAAAATTCGACAAGAGATTAGAGGCCTACATAATTATTAAAATTAGTTTGGAACATCGGTCATTGTTGTTGGTGACATTGAGCGAACACCCCCCCACCCCCACCCCCAAAAAAACACTTACATACACAGCACCCCACCACATATATACACCCTTACACACACACGCACGCCAAAACCAAACACAAGAGTGACCCCCGATGTCGCGAACATGTTCAAAATGGTTGGAATAAATCCTACATATCTCCAAGCCTCTCAGTCCATTTTCCAAAATAAATCACGAATACTAGCTCCTCCATAATGCCATGATATCAACTTGTATCGTTATATGGCAGGCTACGTGCAACTATGAGTGACGTAGAAATTCGCGTCGTACTTTACGATAATACTGCGGACTAAGTTAAGTTTCAGGAACGCATATGGAACAGAGTGGCGAAAAAAGAGTTACGTGCCAGTTACGACAGACGTAGATTTGTCGTAAGTTTTTGAAGAAACTCTTAAGTGCATACTAAGTTTCGGAATGCAAGTAAAAGGATAAATTTGTAGGTGTAAACTTTACGCAAAAGTTGCGATGGAAAGACGCTACGACTGTCGTAACGCCACTTTCGGGACCGGACCCAGGAACCAGTACTATACTGTCCCAGGGCGAGGTTGTCGGCCCGGAAAACCGTCCAAATTTTATAAGGAAATCTGATGAGGAGGTTAGCTGGTTACCCTGGTAGGCATGAAAAAGAAGCTCTACCTACAAGGGCGTCAGCTCGGAGAGCTTGGCGGCCAGCCAGCAAGTGCTGCCCTGTATGGTGGGCATAGTTGCCCAAAAGCAAGGCCTACAGCCGAAAACTGGATTGGCGTCAGGAAGGGCATCTAAAAATATTGATTTGTGGCGATTTTTGTCGAAAATCGCAACTTTTCGGGTGACAACAATTTTCACCTATACAACTTTGAATTCTTCAGAGACATATAGTCAGGTGAGTGAAAACAAAGTCGAAACTAACATTTTTTGTCGAAATTGAGCCAATTTAATATAATATGAAAAAGTAGATTATTACGCATAATTTGATATACATTTCAGGTGACGGTCTCAATTTATTGCACAGATTGTGATTATTAGCTAAACAGGCCATCATTTTAGATGTAGATAGACTTTGTGCACTTCAAATTTGAATTCTGTTTTGAATGCCGAATTTGTTTACACAACACGGGAAAACTAGTAGAAGAGATACGATTCATTTCTTTGTAAAGCGATGTGTTTTTAAAAAGATGTATTTAAGTCAAAAAATCTCCCAAAGTACTTTGAGAAAAGAGAATTTAATTTTTACCTTTTAATTTATGCTTAATTTTTGGCACAAAACCCTTAAAACACTATCAAAAAATTGGAGTTACGACCTCTTTCCACCCAATATACGCTCACTACTAATTACAAAAGTAAATAATCGTCATAACTTAACATATGCTCAAATTTATGGCAGGTATTAGGCTAATTAGGCCTAGTTAGTGGTAGATAGGACTTTGTTGCACTCAAATTGGAATTCTTTCACCTGCAACATTCTTATGGTTAGATACGACTTGTTGCACTCACATGGACGATATATATGACCCTGGATAATGTATTATATTCAGGGAAGGGAATAACTTAGCCGTGTGTAACCAGCTTTAGGAAATCACTGCCCTCAAAATTGCGAATGAGTTATTTCTATCTGAAGCATTAGGATCCAATGTTCTGAAGTCAGTTCTGTTTGAATGACAGACTTGTTACACAAACACGGGAAAAAAACTTAGTATGTGTGATACGACATTTTCTTGTTCAAGCGCTGTGGTTTTAAAAAGAGTGTATTTAAAGAGTAAAAAATCTCCCCAAAAGTTTAATTTGAGAAAAAGGCAATTTAATTTTACCTATTTATGCAAATTTTGACCACAAAAAACCTTAAAAACTTATCAAAAAAATGTAGTGACGACCTTTACACCCAATATTACGCTCACTACTAATTTACAAAAGTAAATGACTACGCATAATTTAAAATATATGCTCATGTTATGCCAGATGAGTTAATTAGGCTTAATGGGCTCTAATTAAATGTAGATCGGAAGGTGTTGCACTCAAAAATTTAATTTTGGTCACGGCAACAGTCTTATCTGGTATGATACGACTTTGTTGCACTCATCATTGACGATGATATGACCCTTTCCTTTATAAGTATATATCAGTTAAAAGGTAATTAAAAAAAAAACATATGCCAGGGTCATAACCAGATTTAGAAATCACTGCCCTCAAATTGCGAATGAGTCTATTTCTATCTGAAGCATATGATCCTTGTTTGAGGTCATTCATTAAATGTTTGTCTTTTATGGCAAAAGATCTACGTACCTACTTTCAATCTTGTGTATTTGTTTTCTCTTGCTTTTGTTGGGTGGGGTATTGCGATGCAATTTCAGAAAAGAATAAAATTCATTGCAGGTTTAAAATGGTCTTAAAAAAAACATTTCTTGATTTAGATCTCGACAAGAATGGCTGGGCTGGAAATGGGGGGAGTTTGGTTTTTTTAAAACGGTTGCAGGGATAATAACGGGTTGAGGAACCAAATCGGAGGAGTTATTAAGAAAAGAAAATGGTTCAGGCCACGTAGCAGTTACACCACCGTAAATTGAAGCTTTTACCATACATGTGGGGATATTATTTAAGACGAGTTTTAGGGAAATCTTTATTTTTAAATGACAGGAAGGTGGTTTAACCTACGTTAATTAAATGCTTATAACTGGGGATTCAGGTTTAACACATTTTGCGCCCAAGTGGGTGATTTGTCTATTTTCTTGAAATAACGGAGAGTTGTCCGTAATCAAATTAAAGGCCGGGTAAACTAAGTTAGGATGCAGTTTTTACCTTATTTGCGCTCAAAATTGGGCGCGTTGTTCGATTTCTTTATTGGAAATGACGGAAAGAGTGTAACCCTACGTTAAAATTTAAAGCTATAACTTGGGGATTCAGTTTTTGATAGTAACACATTTTGCGCCCAAGGTGGTTGTTTTTCTATGTTCTTTATTTGAACTGACAGGCCGAGTTTTGTACATACACAAAATCAAAGCTCAGGAATTAGATGATGCAAATTTTTACATATTTGGTGCCCAATTGGGCGCCCTTTTCTACTTTTTTTTTATTGAAATGAAACAAACATTATGTTAAATAATAAGCTTCTAACTTGTGGATTCAGTTGGAACACATGTTGCGACCCAAGTGGGTTTGTTTTTCTAATTTTACGTACACAAAGTAAAGCTCGTAACTTAGGATGCAGTTTTTAACCTATTTCGCGCCAATTGGGCCGTTTTTCTATTGCCTTTATTTGCAATGACAGAGAGGTCTTATACATCAAATTAAGTTATATACATTTTTTTTAGGTAAGTTTTTTTTTTTTAACACATTTTTTGCGCCCAATGGGCGCCTTTTCTATTTTATTGGAAAATGACAGGAAGGTGAAACCTACGTTAATTAAAGCTTATCAACTTGGGATTCCGTTTGAACACATTTGGCGCCCAATTGGGGTATTTTCGTTATTTGAAAGGACAGGAAGTGTTTTTCGCTACATCATAAATTAAAGCTCGTACTTAGGGATGCGTTTTTTTAAGATTTGCGCCCAATTGGTCGCATTTTCTATTTTCTTTATTTGACCTGGACAGGAAGGTGAACCATGTTAAATTAAAGCTTACAACTATGGAGGTCAAATGTCACACAACAAAGGTCAAAGGTCAACGGGGGCGGAGGAGATCAGTTGTAAACAAGGGTGATTGGTTCTAATGCAATCTTATGCTCATGGATCAAACATCACTTTTAAATAAGTATGAGATGCTCTTTTTATACATGTTTCTGTAATAAAAGTGCAATTAAAACTAGTGGGAAAAAACCATCTACTCCGTTTAAAATGCTTTTTAAGTTGTTCGTACTTTCTTGTAAAATGATGCCTGGCGAACCCGACAGTTTTTTTAATACTGTTTGTTCAGGGGCCAAATATATTTGAAGGGGGGCAGCATCACGGGCGGATCCAATAGAGTGTTAGGTTAAGCGGG
>JAMKCH010076583.1:0-26026 GCA_023653785.1 Ophioderma brevispina | reverse complement strand
AGGTGCACAACATGATGTAGGGGGTGTGCATCGGGAACCTCAGGCCCAGTTTGTGTTTTTTTCGGGACTGTTTTCCGCCAGTTTAGTAGTAGAACCCTCAGCCTCCCTATAGAATCTGTCTGCCCCATTTTTAAACACATTGTGCATAAATTAATTTACGCCCAATTTTAAATCGTTAACCGAAAATTAGGAAGCGTTGAAACCCTTTGTTCTAAATTTCCTCATTTATGCAAATTAACGTGTGCTATACGCTTACCAACAGTTCTCAGTTCCCAAGAGCCTTCACGCCCTGTGCGACAGATCCTAACATTTTGAAAGTTTTTTCCAAGATATTTATTGACATATAACACAACCATACAATAAATAAATGCAATAAATAAACAAAGTTGAGTATAATTGCTATCTATAGAATTTAGTAAATCCATAAACATTGAAAACCAACTCTACCCTTTATACACGATAATGAAAAACTGTTACACAGAAATTTCCCGCTGCATTTCAAGCATCACACTTTTACAATAAACCAAAACCTATAGGCCTTGAACTGTTCTTCTTGACATGTTATTTTGGTAAATTGCTCAAAAATGATTTAAGACGACCTTATAGGCTAAAAACAGAACCCAGAAAAGTAAACGGATTTACATTTTGTTATGGCCACAGGAGAAGCATTCTGGCCGTTAGCGAAAACTACGTTAGATCGGTCCTTTATCAGCGCGATGGTACGCCGCAAATGGTGCATAGCGTCCTCGGATTTGACCACGCCCCTGTGACAAAATAGACCAATTTTTTGACAATTTTTGCCATTTGAGCTGGAAAAGTAATCCCGGCACCCCCTATTTTATTACATTTTCGAAAAGATCTCATGAAAACCCTGAACATAATGAAAATTAAAAATCTATCGAATCGTTTTTTTCGCGATAATGCATAATGTGTGCAATTTGAATTTTCTCATAGACTACTGTAGTTACTTTGGGCGAAACATGCCCTTTTTAAACCATTCATAGCTCCAAATCGAGTACCGTACCCCCATATTTTTTTCAAGATTGTTATCTACACACTTTAAAATAACGATATGTTAATTTAAGCGAATTTCATCGATAGGTCTCTGCCGACGCAAATACCTTAACTTTTTTAAAAATAAAGGTTTGTGTTTTTGTGTTTATTTATGAAATCAAATAAACGTGCTAATAAGACACTGTCATGTTTCAAGACAATGTTATGTCTCAACGCGTGTTTTCCAACGTGTCTATTTATAACCAAGGGTTATGTCAAGTTCTCTTTTTCTTTCCTCTTAGCTCCCCTTTCCCTTTTAACTGTTTCATTTCTTCCCAAGTTTCGCCCTGTCTCGCTTTGTTTATTTCTTGAGCTCTTTAATCATCTTCGAGTGATATGTGTGGCGTCACCATGAAATAGATCGGAGAAGCCGACGCCGATCTTTCCTGTCAAAGCTCTGTCACACATGGGGCAAAAATTGAGGGTCTTCGTGTTCTCTTGTCGGATGCACGCGGAAACATAATGTAAGACGCGTTTGTTTCTGACGCTGGGTGCCGTATTATGATACGCACCCTTTGCTTCTTCCCTAATCGCGTATATCTGTCATGACACCGCTCTCCCGAACGTGATTGAGTAATGTTTTGTTGGTGTTGTTGGTTGTATGAAAACAACAAGCTTGGTTTTCTGTTCTCCTTGCTATACATGCAAGAAAAAGAAAAGAAAAATAATAAAAATGATTTTTTCCCTATTTACATTGGAAAAAGGAAAACGATCACTGTGATCTTTTCCCGTTTCATAGTTTTCAATAGAAATCATTAGGGTCATCTTCTTGAAATATGTATAAAAGAATAAATATTTAAAAAATCATTACCTTTTCCCGTTTCTTCTTTTCATACTTGCATATATGAAATTGCAAAACATCATTGCAACAGCCAAGTTCAAAACATTGTTTTTTTTAGTTTTCTTTTTTACCGTGTTTGTCCAATAAACCTCCGAAATGTTCTTGGAAAGGTGTCTCGAACAATCAATTACAAATTGAGCAGAAATTCGTATCCTCAAAAAATCTCCCCTTTGCGGCATCCGAGCTCGTAACAATTGCAAAGATTGGGTTCCTGTGTTAGTCGCGGCAGGCGGCCGTTCGCCGTCTTCAGTTGTTTGACGCAAAGACCGCGTATTCTTTGGTTGCGTCTATATTTAGGCGCCCGATCGCTTCTAATGAAAAAAATTGCGCACATCTACCGATTTTACGAATCCCTTCCTCCGAGCATACACTAAACCCAAAGGTTTTGCCCATACTGACCAAGATGCGGTGGCGTCTGGTTTCTTCCTTTCTTCTCCTGGTCTCTTTCTATGGCGTCACCACTCAACATTCATCGCGTACAACCCTTGAATCGCGGAATAATGAGTTTAGCGATTGCGCTGTCTTTAAGCGCCCTGCTTGGCGCTCTGTAAACGGTTCGATAAATAACAAGCCAGATTCTCATGCTCACTGCGTGCCCAAAGCGCCGCAGAAGCCACGGGCCCATTCATCGCCTTCGGCGCTATTCAGATTCTTTCGTGCTTATCCCACCAAATCCTATAGCCGCCGAATGTGCGAGACAGGGATACTCTCCGCGCATTTGATGTACGCGGTGAAGCCAGATAATTTTGTTTTTTTGTTTCGAATCGCTGTGCGTACTGTGAGTAACAAGTCAACGCCCACGCACAAATGCCCTCTAATAAAACGTTTTCAAGAAAGCGTAAAATATGGGTCCGGTCGGGAAACAAACCAACGTTTTGCCAGTAAGAATACAGCTTGATAAAAATATTCGTAGTTTATAACCAAAACAATTCCTATATCTTTATATTTGCTTTATATTACACAATTTGTTAATTTTAAAACCGATCTTTTTTTTAATCGTGGGTGGGTGAAGCCCCATGGTGATGAAGGAACTGACACAGTGAAGTACCGTCCGGGGTGTACTCCCTATTTAGGTCATCTTTAGAGTTTTACTACTATGCCCTCAGTGTGCAGCATTCTCTAAATCTAAAATCGAAGAAATGTCATCTAATTTATATAGGCCTATTTGCATGTTTAGTGCCTATACTCTTGTGTGGCCGTTGTGAACGACACTTCTAGCCCCTTTTTGGTTGTCGAACGGGTTTTTACAAAATCACGTCTTTATTAGCTCTCACTATGAAAATTTGATTGAAATATCATTGTGGAACTTTACAGAAGATGTTTTGATGTGAAGGCCATCATATACTTAAATCGGGCCTCATCTCGCATTTTACCATACCCTACAAGCAGACAAGTGATAAGATCAAAAGCAACCCCTATAGACAAAATCGTAATATTTTAATCATATTTTACTCATTACAGAACACTTACTCTGTACTGAAGGTGTTGTAAAAGTATGCACAGAACATTAGATGATATTTGTTTCAAATTCTAAACATGTTTGGGATTTATAGAGACATATGATTAACCCAGTTTTGTCCATACTTTCTAAGCCCAAAACTCCCCTAAAAACCATATTTTTATAGACGTCTCGATGGAGATTATATCTTTAGATTTCGTGTTTTCTTTCCTTTCTCCATTTTTTCAGTTGGTAAAAAAACTCATGAGAATTCGACAGACTTATCATCCTTCAATTTTAAACTATTCATGCAAATATCAGGAGGACCATTTACTCTTTTGAATGAGTCAATAAAATAATAAATAGTGTTTTCAAAGGGGGATTTTATCCGGTGGGGGGGTGGGGCACATTTTTTTTTCAAAAAAGATGAAATTTTTACATCATCTGAATATTAAGCGTGCCTAATCTTCGCTTACTCGTGCACAATCGATCTACTCTGAATCAATAATGGTTTCAATCCTCTCATGTATACAACCCTCATGAAATTAGCCTAGCATTAAATCTTCTCTAATAGGATCAAGGATTACAAGGATTGTACAGCTTTATCCGTAAAAGAGTCCTTTACTCTAGTCTAACTCTATGAATATCTTACACCAATGTAAGACCAAAACGAACTTAATTATATGGATCCCCTGACATAATCACAGCAAAATAGCGACTTGTATACTGAGCATCTATTTTTCTTAGGCATGGAAATCCCCACTGCCCAAATCGATCAGATCGGGTCCTACTTCCATGCCAGATCAAATTAAAAAAAAAATGGAAAAATTTTACTTTTCATTTTGGTAAAGTTTTATTGGGTCACCCTGTATAGTGAGTGTATTTAGTCGTTGGTTTTTGATGAGGAAAATGGCAAAGGATCTGTATTTTTTGCAGCACCAGAACAGCAACATAACCAAACTCACTAAAATCTTTCTTTTGGAAAATATTTTTTCATGACTTTTGAAAGAGGTCATGTTTCAAGGGCAAGATAACAGGGTAATTTTTTTAAACTGATATTGGGTTAAAAAATGTATACCAACGGATTTGGCTAAACTACTAGTAAATCGTATGCCCAGTTCGCCCTATATCCCTACTTGAGAAAAAAGCGACAGATAACAAATGATCATACCTCAATCTCAAACATTTTTTATCCACATTCCTGTGTTTTGAGAATTTTGAGGGTTTCCATACATAAAATACCACACTAATAATAATAAAAAACGATTAGGCGACGAAAAAAATCTGTTTTACGGGCGAGCGGACCTTTCAAGTAAGGTCGGTCGGGCGGGCAACTTTTTTCTTTTCTTTTTTTTCTTTCTTTTTCTCTGGAGATTAAAATTGGCCTAAAATAGCAAAAATCTGAGAAAATTAGGTGAAAAAATGAAG
The DNA here is from genome assembly GCA_023653785.1 of Ophioderma brevispina. Classification (NCBI taxonomy): domain Eukaryota; kingdom Metazoa; phylum Echinodermata; class Ophiuroidea; order Amphilepidida; family Ophiodermatidae; genus Ophioderma; species Ophioderma brevispina. The sequence continues at coordinate 21,266 of JAMKCH010076583.1, read as the reverse complement.
TTTTTACAAAAAAAATCTTTAAAAAATAGCCAATATATTTTGGCCAAAAACGACTGATTTTACACGATTTTGGCAAACTAAAAAAAAAAAAACCCCGAAAAATCAGGGTCGGTCGTGCCCGTAAAGCAGGATTTCTTTTTTTCGTCGCCTTATTAAAAATATTTTTATATTTCTTTGAAAAGACCGGTGGCTGGATAACATCGGAAATCAGGCTTTTTATTATAATTTCTTGAATTATAGTAAGATAATAGCCAGGATAATAGCCAAACGCAATTAGGGCCTACACTTTCCAGTGAAAACGCGGAACATAAGACCTTCGATCCATAAATCATACTTTATGGATTTGTAGAAGGAATAGTTGTCTTTTGTGTCTTGTTTTTGTCTTGTCTTGTTTTTGTGTCTGTGTTTTTCTTCAAAACCTGTGTGCCAAACTTCCCCAAAACCCATCTTAAATCAGTACTCTCCTCTCACATATGATAGCTGTGTGATGCCAAGATTTATGTGTCATTACTCGCCTTTTCTGGCTCATGATCTGGTCTGTTCCAGAGCTTGTCCCATTTTCGGTTCTTAGGGTTCCCGCTCCTTTCCAGATTCCATTGTTTGGGACACATGATCTTGCGCTGGTATGCTTCTTTGAGATGCGGCTAAACTATTTTATATTCCTTGACATGATACCTAGATTTATAGTTTAAAGAGAGAATTTGCCCCAGTCTAATATATCTACGCTTCAACATAGTACAAAGGACATTGTGATTCCAAATGAAGTCTTTCAGTCAGAAACATGACACTATAATGATAACAAAGTAAACGTTTTATATCTTCCGTATGATTGCCCAGCCATTTTGATCAGTCCCACGAGAAAAATAGAAATCATGATGGTATATATGTTAGGCCTATATAAGTGGGTGTCTTGAATAAGCAGCCAATCGAATGTACAAACCGAAACTTTTTCAGCATATTCTGTTTCAAGAAATCCGACCGCCTCAGTTTTAATCGATCGTTACTGCTTTCTACTGGACACCACTATGTTAATCGTTTTTGACAGGAGTACCCCAGACATTCCTTATACACCTGTTTTTATCTATTGACTTCTCAAGTTCACAACGTCACCAATGCCCAGCAACCGTCACAATTGCCGAACATGGCGACCTCCCTGGACAACAATATTAGTTAATTCTGCAATAAGGCAATCTATATGCAGTAGATATTATTTCGTTCAGACCGCAAAGACATCTTTAAAACATACTTTAAATTAAAAATTAGCCTGTGAGTACACTTAAAGCTTGTGAGTAGAAGGGTTTGTTGGGTGAACATATCTGTATGTTTTGCCTCCAACCACCTAACTAAGTACAGGTAATAAAAAAAAAAAAAAAACCCAAAGGAATAGTGTCGGGTTTCTAACAACCAAAGTGTATATCAACAAACAATAAATAACGTATAAATCTAAATTATCCAAGAACAATGTGGCAACACCTGCAATCCTGACCATCCGCAGCGTACAACCTGCGTGGCTTGAACACGGACTGAGCGCAGCGTAAGTTTTGCTGATTTGACGCGTTCATCTCTGCATTAATTCAGTGTGTATTTTTGGTACACACTGAATAATTCATTAGGTGGATGTTAACACGGGCTGAATAGCATCGCGTCACATTCTGCGTCATGGAACAAACAGGTGCGTTTGACATCGCAAATTTGAGTGAGTTTCCGATCTGACGCTTCGCTTTATCTATGCCTTATCCCACAGAACCTATGAGCGCCGAAGGGCTAGAAAGGCCCGTTTGCCTGCGCGGTTTGAGCACGCAGTGAAGCATGAGAATTTCGCTTGTTATTTTTCGAACCGTTTGCAAAGCGCCACGCAGCACGCTTGAGAGAACGCACGTCGCTAAACTAATCATGCGCGATTCAAGGGCTGTACGCGATGGATTTGGGCGATGACGCAACAACTATCCCTGAAGGTGCATGATAAAGAGAGCTTAAGGAATAAACAAAGCGAGAGAGGACAGGAAGAAATTGGGAAAGAATGACAGAAGAATTTGAAACGTAGTAAAGAAATGAAAGGGGAGCTATGGGGAAAGGAAAAATATGAAGAGAATTTGCGCCGTTACCGTCACTTCTCTTTCATGTTCGGTGGTACCCAATGCTCGTTCGTGGGCAACGCGAAAAAAAAAAAAAGGGTGTTTCCTCAATCCAATTTCGCGAATTTTCTTTAGCGAAATAAAAGAAGGTACTTTTTTTCCATTTGAAAATTTCGCGAAATTTGAAAGGGGTAGTAGGGTTAGTTCGCCACCGTCGCAGCAAAAACTCTGGTTATCAAGACACTCTTGGAAACCAGGTTTGAGAAATGACAAGTGTCTTGTAGGCACAAAAATAAGTTTCTCTACACGGGGAATAGGCCTACAGAAGACGCTCATACAAGTCACGTATACAAGCCTCTTCCGTTTCGAAGGGAAGGGTCGTTATTTACGCCAGGGGAAATGGAGGAGTACTGCGCTATAGAAAACAAAAACCGTAAGCGAGAGGGGGTATGAAAGTTTCAACAGGGAGAGGGAGGAACACGAACTTTTAAATGGATACATTTCATAAAATCAGGGAAGCTCAGGGGATGAGAATTTTTTGAACGGAAGCGAAGGGAGAACGCATAATTTTTCGCCCATAAAAAGTTGAAATCCTCAAAATCCCACCGCTATAGGCTAAATGACACGTGTATTTGAAGCCAATTTTTTAACTCGGTATGACTTGATGGAAGACACCTTTGTGGCTTACGGTGTTTTCTTTGTTTCTTTGAATTCTATATTGTTGAAGACGGGACAAGACATCTAATTAGCTTACAGTGCATGTAGATGACAAGAAACGTTTAGGCAACTCATTACCTGGCATGCAGCTCATCATAGATTTACAATAAAGAATGTGATTTAAAAAATAAGCAAAATAAGTAGTAGTCAATAATAATAAAACTAAATGAAGGACCCTATTTATGAAGTAAAAATAAGGAAAATGTTTAAGATTCGAAATCCATGTTTTGTCTTTTAAACGGTTATTTTGTTTTGTAGAAGGAATCCCAAAACCAAATACAAGGAAGGATTTCTATGAACTTTTCCTATAAAGTTGTTTAACTTCCGGTCCTTGGACCATGTCACCCTTAACAAGGGAAGAAATTGGGAAAGAGGACCAGCTACACCTGGGATATTTTTCCCAGCCGGGCTTATAATCATGTACGTATAATATACAGGGGGCATATGTTACCTTTGAGTCTGGGTTTGAAAAACCTCCCGAAAACATTTCTTAAATCATCAGCATGTTCCGCACGTTTTGGCCTAAATTACGTCTCTCTTTCAACTCCACTAAAATAAATTGCAGAAAAACAGACGAGGCCGCCAATTTCAAGTTGGTAACAATGTTCCCCCTCAATCAGATGACTCTCACTACGCCATGCCAAGCAGTAGTTTCCAAATCATTTGTAGGCCTATATGAGTGTGATCGTCATTGGGACATTTGATCCCATTCCCTAAATTATACACTATTATGTTTCCAAACTGAAAACCAAAAAACAACAAACAAACTAAAGCCTTATACGATTTGGCATGCTTTCCTTTCGAAAAATGCATCACTATGGAAATCTGAAAATAAAAAAATCAGCAAACAATAGATTTTGCATGTATGTAACAAGTACAGATTGTGCCTTAACATACCCTGCATCATATTAAGGAACTAGAAGCAAAACAGAACAAAATCGGAGCTTTTAATCATTACTGTCCGTAGGACATTACAACACCTAAAGAATGGAAAATCAATCTGTAAATACTGCCGTTTTTTCCTTTTTTTGTCAATTCTTAGTTGAAAAATGTAACTTATGAACCATTCTACAAACATATCTTCAATTTGAAGTTATTCCTGCAACTTTTAATTATTTTTTTAACCCTAACTGTGTTTTTTTAAAGAAACTAAAAAAAACCAAAAACTTTGGGACTATGAACCCAACAGAAAAAGGATAACATTTAGCACTTCATTTTGTATTGACTGGAAAACTAAAATGCTTGTGTAACACATGCATTGCGTGAGGACGTCAGTATTGTAGCGTTTTAATCAGCGTAACGGAACAACAGCGTAACGCGAACGTTGCGCCAAGTGACACTACGCACTCAGCTCATGATAATCTATTGGAGGAAATTTTCCTCCAGCTAATACAGGGGTATAGGAGGGGCTTCGTGCGCACCAGTGCGCGTTGCTCGGTCGATTTTGGCTACTGCCGATCTAGCGCTTCGCGCTTAAATCTCTATGTAGGGCGGAATAGGGACTGCGCCCCTAGTTTATTTATGTACTCTATGTTCTACTTCACATGATATATGTTACATATGGATGCTCCAATTATTGAGAAAATTTGTGGAGTTGCTCTCGATTCCTGATGACCTAGAAATTAATTTCTTTCGGCAGAAATTTAATGGTCCATGGCCCGACGCTAATAAGCCTCGTCCCAGAAAGCCCCTATTTTTCTCAAGGGTCAACATTTTGGTATGAGAAGAAGCTACATTTTTCTCATACCTTGGAATCTTAAGCAAAGGATGTTTGGTTGGAAAGTTTGTAGTGAATAGGTGCCCATTTTTGGTCGACAAATATTAATTTTACACAGTATCTTGGGGACAAATCACGTTTTTTAGCGCTCCATCCAAACCGGATTGATATATCGGCGCGAAACTTACAGAGGGGTTTTGGAATGAGAGGCAATCTATCAAGATAAAACTCATATCCTTAAAAAAAATCGGGCCATCCCCTTTTAATAAGACGTTTTTCATTTTTTCCTTGGCGAAATTAAGGAATATTTCGAAACACTGTAGTGTGACGAAGCAGCGCCGTCCCGCATCATTTATTCATGTTTTTCAAGCTCATAGTATATTGTAATGCTAACATTGAGTGTAATATTAATCGAATTGCGTGTGGGTTTTATGTGGCCTAGGTCTTTATATTGAAATCATTACCGTAGTAAAATATAAACACCCTTATTAAAATCACTTACACAAATTAAAAAAAAAACTTTCTATTTTTATATTGATGGCGTCACCGATTATTCCCGATTTTTCGGGACTTCTAATATCTTGCGACGATTTAGTTATTATTAATTCCTAAAAAATGCTCAGCCAATGACCGACGGGAGGGTCCACTGGGGTCCGACTTTGGGCCCCGAAAATGGACCCCGATACTGTGATTGGGGTATTTGGTCCGTGATTCATTATTAAAATCTTGACCCATAGGCCAACCATCAAGGTCGTTTGTTTCATCTGGTCTGAGGTCCATCGCAAAGACTCGGTCCTTTTCTGGTCACTCTTGTTCCGGAAGTCATTCCTGTCCCCCCCAAAAAAATTATATTCATCTACTGAGAGAATCTTGCATAGTTTTTGTGGATTTGAAGAATTTCATCCTTGGTCGGGATTGAGTAAGACAGCATTCAGATGTAGGAATAGTCTATTTACACTACCCTTGGTCGTGGATGCCGACATTATCGGCCTTATTTAAAATTAAATAATAAACTAAACTTTTGTATTTCAATGTTGGAGTAATGTTTATGTTGACTTTGTGTGTTGGGGAGATGACTATATTTTGGGCCTATTTCGGCCACAAGTCTTAGTGGAGGGGAGTGCGGAAATGATGATTTCTGCACCCCTTTTACAAATTATAGAGGGATTTCTTTTCGGAACCGTGTGAATTTTTTGCTACGAAACTGCGGCATATCTATCAGCGTTACCGGCGCTGGAAAAGCCAGCATGTCGCTTGGCACTGTCATGCAGTCCTAAAAGTAGTGTGTTTGCCGGTGCAGATTAGATCTGTTCCTTTTCCAATCGTCGAACTTCTGAACTATAAAGTATTTTCGGATTGAGGCGTCCCATTTTTTCTAACCGTTTCATAACTTCAATAACTTTTTGCTTCCCACCGTGGTCCGTGCACGCAGTCACTCACTCAGGCCTAGTTGAACAGGCTTACCTTTTCCATTCTCCGACACGATCTCATAAGATAGAAGTCATGTTATTCCCCTTTTACGTAAGAAACCCATGATTCCTGTCTGCCTCAGCATTTTAGAGTCAAATTTGGTTCTAAACAATTTTCCAAGGGAGAATTTAGGGAGGATTTCAGAGAGATTTTCGTGTACGCCATTTTAAATTTCCCTCGGCATAGTTGTTTAAGGACGCCCCTGTTGTCAAACGTACTTTGACCCGGCATGAGCCGGGTAGTCCAAATGAGGGCGTACGTCCTGTAAACTTAGCGTGTTTTTTATCTTTTGGAGTCCAGCTTTCTGATAAAATGTTAGGATTTTTAGTCATTTTCATTGCTTGGATTAAATGCAATTTGATCAAAGTGTTGTCACCTCCTTCAAGACTCCCCCGGGACTGACTAAACTTAGACTAAAACAATGCTGCAATAGACCGTTAGGATTGTGCTAACGAAACAAAATAGCTTTTAAAGTTGCAAGAAAACTCATATCACAAACACGCAAATATATCATGTCATTTCTGAAATATGTCGTCAGTTGAGATATACATTGAAATGAAATATACATGAGCATGAACACTTAACCTTTGTTGTCTGTCTGATTTCTTCCGTACACCTTGTTAAATTGGATAAAAAGTGTATTTATCTCAAGGGTTTTCTCAAAATGAAGTTCGAGTGTAGAACTTTGAAGGTTATCTACAATTATAAATTCTGGTTATTCCCTAATAAGAAATAATTAGCAAAGGTGTAACAAAATTCGAATAATGTTGAGTGATTAAAAACCACTGGCTACATTTATTGCCACGTTCATTCGTGGTCGCAAATCTCCAAATATTTCTTAGCGCTTCTGTTTAAAAATAATTTTAGGAAGTATAAAAATAGTCTTTTACTTCAGGCGTTTTACAGTCACCCCCCGTCGCGGTTTTTGTTACACTGGCGTGGCGCAGGGATCTATTTTTCTTTTCTATAGGAAAATTGACCGCGAATGATGGAAAACGCAAGGGGCCGTATTAGTATAATCTCTTCTCGAAGCTAGCCATAGATAAAATATCTCAGCAAGTTTGTGATTGGTTCACACCTCAGAATTTGACCGGAAGTCAGAAAAGAGTGACAAAAAGTTTGTACTAAACAAGACAAAGGTTGAATGTGAAACAAAGACAGACACAGCTTCAAAAAGGTTCAGTCCACAAACAATGTTCATATGGCCCCGAGTTGTGTGTGTAGAAACTTGTTAGAGAAGTAGTAGGCCTACCTCTAAATCTGATGAATCCTGGATACAGGGATAGTAGAAAAAAAAAACAAAAAATCTGAATCTGATAGTGAAGCTTAATGATCCTGAAATATAGGGGAGGTATTGAGATGTTAGGAGTCTAGTGTAAATAAGCCCGTGTGGGGTGATATCTACACTAGAAATCCAACTTCCAAAAATATTGGGAGTTGTGGGGCTGACAGTACAGGGTGGGGTGCTTGTTCAGAATTTTTAGAACCCTAGCTAGGGGAATCATTCCATTATAGTGTTTTACCCGGCGAATTGCGTAAACGGGCCCCTACGACAATGACATGATGAGAGTCGCCGGACATAGGACAAGAGAAGACATTCTCTCGTGTACGGACACTATTTTTTTGGGTCGGGTATCCTCGAGGTGGTCGGTGGGTACAAATGTCCTAAATGTATAATTCAGAAACGGAAACCTGCTAGAGACGTAAAAAAATCCGCCTGACACTCCACTAGGTTGGTACCCGGTGGGAAGCGAGTCCGGTATAGACCTGGCCCACTCCCAGTAACCTACAAGAGTGCTAATCGCTTTCGTGTTTTGAGATTGGAGATTATTTGCTCCATTGGATAACATTGGTACCTATTCCTCATCATGAGGCAAGCAAAGTTGTAATGCATTAAATTTTGTAGAAAATTTCATCAGTATATTTGGGGTATGCCTACCCAGACAAATAGGCCTATACCGATCAGACAGAATTTTCAGTCCAAGCTATTTAAGAACTGTGTGATCTTTTGGGAGCCGAAAGAGCAGAACCACAAGTTTTTTTTCTTCGGGAATGGATTTATTGAACGTTGGAACAAGTTTGAACATTCACCAAACTGCATACAAGTAGAGACTAAGATTGGATTTACATTTACCGATATCGAATATGGCTTACAGATCATTCCGGTACACAGTAGCATTTCTGGGTCTAGTCCAATGAGTTAAATGCTAGGATGTGAATATTAGTCTGCACAGTAGCCCTCATTTTTACTCCCCCTGACTCGAGTAAAAATAACAAAGTAGGCCTACATGAGGACTTAGAAAAACAGAACGAGTAATTCCAGACTCCAAAAACTAGACCAAAATAACTTGAAGGCCAGTCCGAAATATCAAAAGTATCACGATCGATCTGTGGCCGAAAGAATGAGTCTAATTCAAGTTGGAGATATATTTTGGTACTATAGGCCTGCGAGAAAGAAGAGTGTGTCCGAAACTACAAATGTTTTGGGAAGGCCCATATCTAGTCTAGAGAAAATCAGTGCTGTATATGCGAATTCAATAACTCCTCAGACAGAAAACCATGGTGGTCAACGTAGAAAAACTCAAATTAGACGTATCACGCTCTCCTGACCAGATACAAGTGAAATACCACCTTGTGGTGAGAGTGAATTCCATGAGGTTGAGTCTTGATGTATCACCTCCTGAACATCACTTACAAACTGGTAGAGTGATGCGCAAACACAATGGTACGGAATACCAATGTAAAAGTCTGAGGCAGACCCATGGCATGATTATGGTCCTTTATTAACATTGTATTCCAGAATGATATGGAAAATAATTTCCTGTAAATATTATCTTGCTAAACATATTTGTTAACATTGTTGTTAAAAGAATGTTTTATACATTACTGTTGATACCTGATGTTAATTTATACACTTTGTCATAAGTTTTATTTCCCCCGTATAAGAGGTTCCTACTAACACAGAATATGTTCTTGTGTATATTTGGATTGTCGTTTTTGTTAAGCAGAATAAGACTTCGAAAATGTAGGTTTGAGAGGTTGCAAAAACATTCTGGCGAGAATTTAAAGGGTATGACTTTAACATGCCAACTTTCCTTTATGACATGCATTTTATTCTTTTAAAATGCTTACCAAATTATATTACAAGACATTTTCAGGGATTCGTAATGAATTTCAAGTTTATATATATGAGCAAAAAAAAAAAGTTTCACGATATTTCGTACAACCTAAATCTTTTCCAGGGAACATAAATTCGAAGAAATATTTTAATACGGTTGTGTGTTGGCAGTGGTAAAATAATGCCTCTGGGGACGAGTCGAATTCACTTTTTAAAGTAAACAGATCGACTCCCACGTGCGTAACGTCCACGGTATCCCCCACCCCTGCCCACACCAAGAAGTATCAACGGTGACGTCAGGACAAACGAAACAGATTGGACCAGACAGAGCAGATTCTCGCCCTCATTGCTAGCCCTGATGGAGGATGACAATCTTGTGGGAGTTGCGCCCGAGGATATCTTTGGCAATACAGCTTCTGTCCCCATGGCAACCACCGAGCCAGTCTCCGCCATCTCCGCCCCCACCCCGGCGGCTGATACGTCTGCCCACCGTACCCTTGGCATCACTACCTGTCCCACCCACACTCAGAGAAATGCCTCCAGGGAATACGCCCAACGGGGAGATGGTTGGGAGATTCCGCGAGTCAATTTCGCTGATGAGTGCCAATCTCCCAACGCAAATTTATCGTATCTGGGAGAATCCCTCGAGGATGGTAGCGGTGTAAGTTTACGTAAAGTTACGGAGCGGTGGATTCTAGGGACGGGACGACCACGAGTCGTAGTGGAAGAGCTGGAGAAACCAGAGCGCAAGTCCTTCCTCCAAGCCTCCAAGAGCCCAAGCATCCAGTTCCCGCCTCAAAGCCTGGACATTAATTAATACTCAAAAAGAAAATGAAAGAATAAATTAATTTTTTATTGCTCAATTTAAATTACTAAAAAAAAAATGGAAGGGTTTTCGGCTTGTGATTATTTTTTATGAGGGGAGGTTAGAGAAGAAAGTCAACAAATTTGAAAAAAAATATAACTTTTGGTAAGAATCAATTATTATCAAAATTATTAACAGACACAAATGGTTGATAACTTTTTGGATTTGGCATTGATTTTTATTAGGAGACAAAAAGATTGGTAAAGTAAATATTTACTGCCATTTATTTATTGGGTTTGTGGGTAGTAAAATGAACCAATTAATTCTTTGAGCAATTAAAAAAAATATTATATTTTGATACAAGTTTTTTTTTTTTTTGTTTTTTTTTTTTTTAATTTTTAATAGGTTTGTTTTCCTCCACATTTCTCTTGGCAGGTTATGAATTTTATTGGAGTGCATTAAAATTAATAGCGTTTTTGCCTCTTGCTCCAAAATATTTGTTTCATCGTCCATACTTGCGTATTTTGTTTTTTATGAATGGTTTTTTACTTCATCCTCCTAAAGTTATGAAGACATGCACTTACCTTTTGGGAGGTGTTTTCGTGCAGCGTTTTCACTGTTCAATATAATTGTTCTTTGTTTACATATGTAAGATGGTCCTTAGGCAAGAATGTCAACAAGTTTTGAAAGTGCGCAATAAGTTTTATTTCTGTTCTTCTCAACTATAACAACGCAAAGTTTGGTGACTTATTTGCATGCGATAAGTTTCAAACTTTAAACATATAAAAATAAATGAGAAGAATCTTTCTCCCAAATTTTGGAAGGAAAATTAATTTTTTTTTTTTTTTTTTATTGAGGATCAAATGGGAGCATATGTCTTTCGTGGACGAATTTCATTATATTTTCACTTTTTTGAATGTTTTTCTGGCCCAGGCCAAGATTAATTAATAAAAAAATAAAATGTTTTGAATCTCTATCGCTGATGATCCAAAACGTATAGAAATAAGTTGCAACCTTGCTTTGACCTATTTTCAAAATGTTTCATCATGTAAGTTTACCGGATGTTCAAGTACGATTGAGGACACAGAGTGTTAGTGCAGGCGAAGAGGAGAATTTTGCGGTAATTTATCGTCATATTTTGATGCGATGTATGCATGAGATCTGTTGTGGTCCGTGTTTGGGCAGGAGTTTCTTATTTTGGCCTAGATAAGAATCGTCGAAGCAGCGGAGTACATGCACGTAGGACACACAGTCACACCGATCTATTGCATTTTGCAGGATACCGTATTGCAAGACGATGGAACACCTTGACTGTAAGTGGAATGGGTCAAGGTGAAAAAGGTTGTGTTTTTTCTTCTATACCAAATTCTAATCTGGTGTTAGCTCCTAAAGGACTAGGAAGTAATTGACTGCTTCGTCCTTACCTGGACTATTGTCCTGTTTTTTTCGAGGACGAAAAAATTTTTGTTCGTTGGGGTAGGGTGACGAAGCAGCCCCTTCCCTCATCATTTATTCTGTATTTTCAAGCTCAGAGTATATTGTAATGCTAACATTGAGTGTAAGATAATAGCCATTTCGTGTTGTTTTATGTGCTATTCATTTCTATTTGAATCATACCAGTAGTAATATAACACCCTTAGTAAAATCACATTATAAGTCAAAGATACCCCTTTTCTATTTTTATATTGATGCGATCACCGATTATTCCCGATTTTTATACGGGACTTCTATATCTTGCGAAGATTTGTTTTATTTTCCTAAAACATCAGCCAGAACGCGTGAGTGTCCTGGGGCCGACTTTGGCCCGAACAATTGACCCCGATACCGATTGGTGTATTTGGGTCGCATGATTCATTACGTAAAATCTTGACCCATAGTCAACCAATCAAGTCGTTTGTTTCACTGGTCTGAGTCCATCGCAAGAGTCGTCTTTTCTGGTCACTCTTGTTCCGAAGTCATTCAGGTCAGAATTATATTATTATACTGAGAGATAATTGATCTTTTTGTGGATGTGAAATTCAGCCTTGGCCGGGATTTGAGGTAAGACCAGCATTCATGATGTAGGGGAATAGCTATTTACAAACTACCCGTTGGAAAAAAAAAAAAAAAAAAAAAAAAGAGAAAAAAAATATGGGATGCCGACATATTCGGCCTTTATTTAAAATTAATAATCTAAAACAAACTTTTTGATATTTCATATTTGAGTATTTTAGCTTTGACTTTTTGTGTGGGGAGATGACTGACTTATGTGGGCTATTAGTCCACATTTCTTAGTGGAGTTGATGTCGGCATGATATTCTGCACCCCTTTTACAAATTATAAGGGATTTCTTTTCGGATAACCGGTGTGAATTTTGCTTACTAACTGCGCATATCTATCAGCGTTCCGGCGCTGGGAAGCCAGCAGTGTCATTGGCATGTCATGCATTCTAAAGTAGTGTTTTTGCCGGTGAAGATATGATCTTTCTTTTCCAAATCAGTCCTGAACTCTGAATATGAGTAGTTTTCGGATTATGCGTCCCCTTTTTCTAAACCTGTTTCAAAATCAATAATTTTGCATACATCCCACCGGGGTTCCGTGCACGCAGTCACCATTCATGGCTAGTTGAACAAGGCTTACCTTTCCAATTCTTCCGACACGAACTCCCATAAGATAGAGTCATGTTGATTCCCCGTGTAGCGTAAGAACCCATGATTCTGTCTGCCTCAGCACTTTTAAGGTAAATTCTTGATTCTAATACAAGTTTCCAAGGGAGAATTTAGGGAGGATTTTCAGAGAGATTTTCGTGTACGCCATTTTAAATTTCCTCTCTGCATAGTTGTTAGGACGCCCTGTGTCAAGCGTACTGACCGGCATGAGCCGGGCAGTCCAAATGAGGGCGTACGTCCTGTAAAATTAATCGTGTTTTATACATTTTGGGTCCAGCTTTTCTGATCAAATTTAGGATTTTTAGTCTATTTTCATGGCTTGCATTTACTGCATATTGATCAAAATGTTGTCCAACCTCCTTCAAGACCTCCCCCGTGGAAACTGACTAAACTAGGACTAAAACAATGCCTGCCATAGACCGTTAGGATTTTGCTATAGAAACAAAATAGCTTTAAAGGTTGAAGAAACTCTAGCATCCACACGCCAAATCCTACATTGCTCATTTATAAATATGTGTCAGTTGAGATACTTGAAATGAAATAGACTGATCATGAACATCTTAACCTTTGTTGTCTGTCTTATTTCTTCTGTACAACCTTTTTAATTGATAAAATGGGGAATTATCTCAAGTTCGCAAAATGAAGTTCGAGTGTAGAACTTTGAAGGTACTACAATTATAAATTCTGGTTTATTCCCTATAAAGAAATCAGTAGCAAGGTGTGAACAGAAATTCGAATTAAGTTGAGATTAAAAGAACCTAGGCCTACATTTATTGCCACGTTCATTTGTGTACAAAATCTATTAAATGAATATCAAATATAACATTTTTAAAAATAATTTTAGGAAGTATAAAAATAGTCTTTTACTTCAGGCGTTTACTTCAGCAACCCCCTTCGCGTTTTGTTACAGTATCATGGTATCCTGCACAGTAAAACGCCTTTTTATTTCCAGCATGTCTCGTTGTCATGAAATGGGGATTTCTACGTTACAACATGATATATGTTACATATTGGATGCTCTAATTATTGTAAAAGAAATATATGTGGAGTTGCTCTCAATTTCTTTGTTGCTCTAAAATTTATTTCTTTCGCAGAGATTTAATCAAGGAAGAGTTCTCCATTTTTTCCTTGGCGAAATTTAAGGAAATATTTTCGGAATCACTGTATCATGCACATATACGCCATTTCCCCACATTTCTCTTAGTAGTCACATCTGATCGTGGTGTTTCCTAGTAGTGTATGCGAAATATTTGCAGAGGACTGGTGATGACATTATTTATTAAACGACACAACTGTGTATTATTTTTAATTTATAAAAGGTTAGTTATCGAAAGTCAATGTTCGTGATTATTTTTATTTTCCATTATTTAAAAACAAAAAAAAAAAAAAAAAAAAACACCCACCACATTGGAGGCCCCCCCCCCCCCACCCCCCCCCTCCCCCCCCCCCCCCCCCCCCCCCCCCCCCCTCCCCCCCCCCCCCCCCCCCCCCGCCCCCCCCCCCCACCTCCACTCGCCCCCCCCCCGCCCTCCCCCCCCCCCCCCCCCCCCCCCACCTTCACCCCCCCCCCCCCCCCCCCCTCCCCCCACCCCCCCCCACCCCCCCCCCCCTCCCCCCTCCCCCCCCCGCACCTCCCACCCCCCCGCGCCCTCCCCCCCCTCCCTCCCCCCCCCCCCCCCCACCCTCCCGCCCCCACCCCTCCGCCCCCCCCCCTCACGGACTCTTCCCCCCCACCCCCCCACCCAACCAACGCCCCCCACCGCCCCCCCTCCCCCCCCCTTCCACCCCCCCCACCCACCACCCCCCCGCCCCCCCCCACCCGCCCGCCCCGCCCCCACCGCCCCCGCCCCCCCCCCCACGCCCCCCCACAAGCCCACCCCCCCCCCTGCCCCACCCATGTCCCCCACTCCCCCGGCCCCGCTTCCCCCCCCCGCAACCCCCCCCCCCCCGCACCCTCACCCAACTCCCCCGCCCCCCCCCCCCACCCCCCCCCCACCCCCCCCCCCGACCGCGGCCCCACCCCCACCCCCCCCCACACCCCCCTCCCTCCCCGCCCCCCACCCCCCCTCCCCCCGCCGCCCCTTCGGACCGGCTCACCCCAACCTCCCCCCCCCCTCCCTTTCGCCCCCCGGGGGGAAAATCCCCCCCGCCCCCCTCCCCCCCCCCCCCCCCCCCCCACGCCCCCCCTACCCCCCCCCCCCGGCCCCCCCCACCACCCCCCTACCCCCCCCCCCCCCCCCCTCCCCCCCCCCCCCTCCCCCCCCCCCCCCACCCCCCCCCCCCCCGCCCCCCCCCCCCTCTCCTCCCCCCCCCCCCCCCCCCCCCCATCCCTCCCCCCTCCCCCCCCCCCCGCCCCCCCCCCCCCCCCCCCTCCTGCCCCCCCCCCCCCCCCCCCCCCCCCCACCCCCCTCCCCCCTGCCGCCCCCCCCCCTCCCCCCCCCCTCCCCCCCCCCTTCCCGCCTCCCACCCCCACCCCCCCCCCCCCCCCCCCTACCTCCCCGCCCCCCTCCTCTCCCCGCCCTCCCCCCCCCCCCCCCCCCCCCCCCCCCCCCCCCCCCCCCCCCCCGACCCCCCCCCACCCCCCCCCCCCCCCCCCCCCCCCCACCCCCTAAACTAAGGAAGGGGGGAGGGAAGGAGAAGCGGAGGTAAGCGTTCAAAACGACCAAAAAAGAAAAAATAGGAGGGTAGGAAAATAAGACAAAAAGTAAGGGGACAGAAAAAACGGCGAGAAAAAAGTAGCAATGGGTGAGGGGGGATAGTGGAGGATGGGAAGGATAGATGGGGGAGGGTCGGTAGGTAGGGGACAGGGAAGCAAAAGGGTAAATAGGACAAAGAATATAGGTGTAAAAAAGAAACTGAAAAAAAGCGAAAGAGCAAGATGGGCAAGAAGGCTGGGGGGGAGAGAAAAGAAGAGGAAGGAAAAAGTAGGGCGGAGCTGAAGAAAAGAAATCGAAAGAAAATACGCCGTAAAAAAATATGAGACGAAGGCGAACCTAACGAAGAAAGAGGGGGGTAGGAAACAAACTACACCGAGAAGAGTCGTCAGTAAGCGGCGGAAAATAGAGTTAAAGCTTGGAAGAGCAAGGAGGCCAGGAGAAAAAGTACCCGCACCCCCCTCACGAGTCACCTCCCCCCCCCCTCACTCCCCACCCCTCACCACTCGAGCGCCCCACCCCCCCCCCCCCCCGACCCCCGGACCCGCCCCACCACCCCCGAGCGGCCCGGGGAGGGGGATAAGGAAGGAAAACTTGCAGGGATGGAGGAAGAAGGGACGGAGGAATCACAGGGAGGGAAAATTTGGAAGAGAGGAGGGGGAAAAAAAAGGAGGTGGGAAGAGAAGGAAAACGGAGAGAGTGACGAAGTGATACAATCACGCAAAGAAAGCAGAAGGGGAAACTCACGAGGTACATAAGGAGGAGGGTGTTGGGCGAAGAAGGAAAGATAGGAGGAGTGCGGAGGAGTAATAGCAGCAGTGTGGAGAAGATGAAATGTTAAGGTGAAAAAGAATAAAAGGCGAAGTGAGCAGAGATATGAAGAAAAAAAATAAAAAAAGCACTATGAAGACAGGTACTAAAGAACCTATAAAAAGAGGGGAAATCGAGTGAAGTCAATAGCTCAAGGGGGGGATAGGCATTGGAATTAACGAGTTTGTCGGGGAGAAGGAGAGATGGGGGAGAGGACAAGACAAAGCAAAAAGAAGAAGCATAGAGCGGATAACGGACTGAAGAAAAAAAGAAGAAAGATGAGGGGATGGTTAAGGGCGAAAACAAAAAGGGAAAAAGTGGTGGCGGGGTAGTATGTCACAGGGATGAAGAGTACTCAAAGGACGGGGAGGTAGGAGAAAAAAAAAAACGGGAAGAAAACAGGGTGAGGCAGAAAATGAAACGAGGGCGGAGAAGTGGAGCATGAGAGCAACGTAATGACGTAGGAGAACTCGAACAGGAAGCGACGCGAAGAGGAGGTAGACGAAGAGAGGAAAGGCGAAAGGGAGAGAAGGGCGAGAGGGGGAATGGCAAAACTGGGGAGTGGAGGAATGGAGCAAGAAGAAAGAACAACTTGGGGATAATAGCATCCACTCCCTCACCTCCCCCCCCCCACCCCCCCCCTTCCACCCCCCTACCCCCCCCCCCCCCCCTGCCCACGCCCAGATACCAGGGAACCGCGCCCACACCAAGCAGCCCCCCCCCCCCCCCCCCCACCCACCCGCCAGCCCCGCCCGCATACCCCCCCTCCCCACCACCCGCCCCAAGCCCCCCCACCCTCCCCCTATTCCCCCCCCCCCCTCCCCCGCCCACCCCTTTCGCCCCCCCCCCACCCCCCACCCGCCCGCCCCAGCACCCCCACCACCGCCCCCCCCCGCCCGCCCAACCCACCCCCCGCCCCCCCCCCCGCCGCCCCTCGCTACCCTCCCCCCCCCCCAGCCCCCACCCACGCCACCTCCCTCCCCCCCCGCCCCCCCCTCCCCCCCCACACGCCTCCCCACCCCCCCCCCCACCCCCCCCCCACACCCCCCCCCCGACCCCCCCCTGCCGCCCCACCCCGCCAAGCCGGCGCACCCCCCCCGCCCCTTTCCAAAACAAAAGAAAAAAATATTAAAAAAAAAAATTTTACTTAAAACCCTGGGCCATTGGTATGCTCGCTTCCATGTTGTGTGTTCTCGGGTTTGTACTATCGTTATCTATATATCACGTTTCTAGTTAGCGGTTTCACGGTTTCATAGACTGTTTTCTTAGCATCTTTGCAAGTAATTATGGCCATAGATTGGTTGGTGTGTTTCTGTGAAGGTAGCGCGACCTTAAGGAAAATTTAAGGAATATTTCTAAGAAACGCGTTCCTGCACAGTAAACACGCCACTCCATGAATCAATTTATGCATATTAGCGTCCTTGTACACTTGGTTTTCCCTACTGGTTCACTACTCACTGTGCTTTCTATGCAAACAAGAATGAAAGTTTCTTCACTGGAACCACATCTGTCTGGACCTGTTGGTGATTTGACATTAATATTTTAGCACTCGGTTTCCTCTCCCGTAGTGCCCTGACAACAACCTCACCTATAAAAACGAATTTTATTATTTGGGCTGTAAATTCGGGGCAAATTATTGTTCACAAAACACGCAAAAATTGGGCAAAATAACATGCGCGTTGCGTTAATATCTGCCCTAGAAGACCTATATTACATTCAGATTCAGATTTAGTTTTCATTCAGAACATGTTTCATATGATACAAATACAAAGCGTAGAAATATAATACCTAAGTATGTTAGGCAATAACAAGTCATGATCATTATTGTTGATAATTATACATTATTCATGTTAGATATGATACGAAAAAGATAGATAATATGACACGGTAATGTTTGATCAAATAACAACTCAAGATCAGTGATGAGTTAAATATGGTAACAGTATAATCAATAAAGCGTATGCACAAAATAGAATTAGAGACAATGTAGGAGTATAAGGGCAAAACCTGTCATTGGTGTTGCAAAACATCATTTTCCCATAGAGTGTTTGTACAGAAACGGGTTTTGCATTACGTTTGTAACATTCATTTATCTATACTACTAAAAAATGAGATCCGTCTGTCTGCGAGTCTGTCTGGTTATGCGTTTCGTTATGCTTTGACATATGGGGCTGATATTTATCTTGAATGTAGGGGAAGACATTCTGGCCTTTGTTAGAAGGGTTTCGGAGTTGCCTTAAAGGTCAAAGGTCAACTAGAGGTCAATTTGCATAGAAATGCCCTATGACCACCAAATTGTAAACTTTTCATATAGAAGTCCGAAGCATCATCCGTCTTGACGGAATTCGCGGAATGAATGGCAATACCTCATTTGCATCCTTGGGACTTCTATATGAAACGGACTATCTACCCCAAATTTGGTCAAAAGGACCACTGATCTGAGCACGGAACAAATCGAAGGTCAAATGTCATGTAGGTCATCCAGCTGGGCAAGAAAGCGAAATCCGAGTGACCACCTATACTCGATTCGCGTTGATACGTTCGTCCCCCTGGAGTTTTGGACGTATTCCAATAAGTCGGAGAGGGAAAATGAAAGAATTCAAATGCACGTGCCACACCGGATTATCTTGGAGGACACTCCGGTCATTTAACTCACTCACCTGCCACTAAATACAATTTCATTCATGTATGGAAACGCACTATAGTGTATTTCAGGCCTTAACATTGCTCACAATAACATGATTAACAGTCCCTGCGCCTCATTGAATTTTTCACCTCCGCAAGAATGGTACGGGGTCACATATCAGATGAATTGAGTATAGTTATTTCTAAAAATATGCACAAAAATAAAAATCAGTAACCATGTCCCACTTACCCCATATCAAAACTCTTTGGGGTAAGCAGACTAATTAATTAGCACATTTGCATGATGTCCGGGCATGATATATGCACGCACTTATCTGTGTACGCATGTACGTATCTGCGTACGTACTCACCTAGCACTTGTGTGTAATTATTCCTGCATATGTCATATGTAGGTACATGCTTATGTCCCTTATGTACCTTACATAAGCATGTACATGTACGTTACCTGCTTATGCAAGTATGTGCGTGAATCCCTTTGATAGACTAGACGAGATTCTCAAAAAGATGCTTAATTAAGGAAGTACAGGCATTTTTTAGTAGAAGCGTTTCAAACAACTTTTCTAGACTGATTTTTTGTGCTGATTACGAAAATGCCGGTTGCTTTGCTGAATTTTGAGTGCAACGGGGTCAAAATGTAAAGAATTCAAAATGGCTGCCAAATGCAACATATTTCATATTTTTTTGTAATTAATGCATTTCTACTTTTAAAAGTTATCCGACTTGCTTCTATATACCGTCCCTTGAAGCTGAGCATATTTTCAATAACTTACCAGCATAAGTTCTTTCCCCAAATTGGAGAAAATTCAAAATGGCCGCCAAAATACTGACGTAATCAAATTAAAAATATATACTTCCTCAAATGTGATTTTTATTATTCAAAATCTATTTTATAAAGAAAGGACAGGTACATGGAGTACTGTGTCCAGTGAAAGGAAGACTACTTGAGGCGATTTCACATCTAAAATGCCATGACATTCTATATTTCTAGGTGTCTTAGAATAAGAAGAGGCTAAGGCCTTCTATGATATGCTTTGTTAAATTTTGTGTATAGTCACTTTGTAGGCCTAGCTGTAAGTCATATTATGTATAAATTGTAGACTAGAATGTCTGGACCTTCGAAATGACTTGCAAGACATTTGGAAAGGCCTCGCATATCTTCCCATATATTCCGTAGGAAGTGAAGGGAATCGTCAGAACTCGTAAATGATAGTTATTAATGATTGGTCCCGAACTATCATGTAGAGTTCAGTCAGCTTGTTCTTACAACACACTTTCCAAAAATGAGATTGGCATGCCTAAATTTCAGTAAACTATATATTATGGTCTTACCTTTCGATTAAACGAAATATTTGGGATCTTTAAAATACTTACACCACAACTGCAAGATTAGTAATAGTTAATGCTAGTGGCTCGAAGATGCCGTAGACCTATAAGACCACAATTAGAGCAGGAGCATGGATCCAGGTCAAACGTCATCGTTTACCCCCACTACAGAAAAGGTTTGACACATTTTGAAGTTAGTATGGACCCTCTATATAAATGCTAGGTAGTTAGTACTCTTTTTCAATAGGGGCCAATTTAAGGTTACACAGGGGTCAAACGTTTGAAATGCTCCAATCATGTTGAAATGTATGCCACACTGTCCGTCTAGTCATAAGGATTCCAAAAATATATAGTTTGTACCATCTATGACCTTTCGTTTTGGAGTCAATTTCCATTTGTACAGGGGTCAAATTCAGAAGTTGCTCCAATTTGGTTAAAAAATAAAAAGGTTGCTCATCTAGCTTAATGTGTCAAAATAAGGAATAGTTTGTAGCATCTGCAAATATATCACGCTGGCTTCTGTTTCGGTATTGCGTGCGGCATTGTAAATATAGCACAGGGAATAAAGATGGCAAGTTCCATGATTGTTGTACAGTCGTGACATTTGTCGGAATAATCTGGATTTTTTTCGCAAGGAATACTCCAATGACCATGAAAACCATCTGGTACGTCTTATTTAGGGATATTTCATTATGTGCTAATAGATTTGTGCCAATAAATTCCTTTAATATGGAAATAAATCGTGATATCTTCTTTATGTTCAAACAGAGAGAGAGAGAGAGATTGAGTTCAAAACAAGATAGCTTACTTCCAATTCATTCTTTTATAATCTCATTACCTGTAAGAGCAATTTCTACGAATGAAACTTTCTGGAACAGATGAAAGTAACTTTTGTAAATGTACTGAAGATTATGACCATTTTTGTATTGTGTTCTAAACTTATATTATTTTGAAATCAGTTTAAGGATTGTATATATTCCTTGATGAACTCTTCCTTGGAAATAAGTTTAGAAAATATGGTTGGAACATCGAAGAAAACGAATGCGATTTAATTCCGTTTATTTTTGTGATGATCACCCAACCGAATCTAAAAATAAACGGCATTTATCTAGGAGGAGTCCTTCGCCTGGTTGCTTGGCAACCGTAATGCACTCCTTCTGTGTACTCGCACTCCCGGTTTCCAATTACAGCGCTAGTCTTGTCAAAGACGCGTCGCATTTTTATCCACCGACCGTGAGAGCGCCGAAGGCGCGTGTCGAACGCCGGAGGCGTGAGGCCGAGCG
>JAMKCH010076582.1:0-58981 GCA_023653785.1 Ophioderma brevispina | reverse complement strand
TGAAAACATAATAATGATAATATTGGATGATTTTTATCGCAGGATACAAGAATTTATCGGTCTCGCTATGAGTTTTGAAAATATTGCGCTCGTCGCTCCGCGACTTGCACAATATTTTCAAAACTCATAGCTTGACCGATAAATTCTTGTATCCAACTCAAATCATCCAATATTATATCAAACTTGGGGGTTAAGGTGCAATATGGGTTCCTCCATATGTGGATGGTGTCAAAGGTCATGGACCAAGGTCAAAGGTCATCTGACGTCATGTTCCAAACTGCCATCTTGCCAGGGGGATGTCGCAAGTTTACTAGCAGTCATGGCTCGAAAAGTTTGGAATTTGGGAAGCTCCTTCCCAGGAAGTTGGCCATTTGGAGGGAAACTTGGCCATTTAGAGGGAAATTTATACATAAGATATAGTGGGAAATCTGTGAGAAATGCGACTATCTTCCCGGGAAATTTACATTTCTTCAACCCCTGCTTGCAGTATTTTTCTTTAATGTGATGCACAAGACGACTTACTTTGTTGAGGTATCATATTGAAAAAAATTGGTTTTCGATTGCACCATTTTTTTAGACAGGCTGTACTGTGTGTGTGTGTGTTGGGAATTTGTTTGGGTAACATGACCTCATCAAAGTGCAATAATTTCCAAGCAAAGAGCATGATGGGATTGATGTCAAATATCCTCTAACCATAAAATGAGTGGGATTAAAAGAAGTCTCGATGTTGTCAATAACCCATTCACTGATTTAGTTTCGGTGTGAAAAGCAGGGGTGTGTAGTTGCTGGGTGGCCATAATAAAAGTAATGATAATAATAAGACCCTGGGAGACTATTGTTGAATAGTTACATGCAAAACAGTCTTAATGTTTTTAAGGATGAAATTGTCATAATGAAGTCTCAACCATTATTTTTGCAGTGAAATTTGATTTGCAACAAACAATATTTGCCAAGTGAAACCTGTCATGAAGTAGTGAAAATAAATTGCTGCAAAATTTGCCTTATATTAAAATTTAAGGTTTTACAACAACTTAGGCCCTCCTGCTGTGGATTTGGTTTTAAATTTTCCTGAAAATATATGAAATTATATCATTAATATTTTGTTCATTGTATTGAATATTTCCTTGGATACAGTGCATTGTGTTGAGACAAAGGGACGTATATCCTAATTGGGATACATAAAAATATTGACACGATATTAGATAGGCAAAACAACAAATCCTTTTATTCTCATTCTCTTCTAGTTCTGGTTTTAAAGGTGTAATGAGTGATTTCACATATCAGGTGTCCCTGAAAAATTGAAAATACTGATTTTTGCCCTGTTGTAAAGCTTTCCATCAAAAAATATCCCTCTCTGAAAGGATTACACTGAGAAATGTTTCTTTGGTACAACAATTTTGAAATTTCGAATTTCGTATAGGAGCAAATACGAAATTCAGCCTATGTTTTATATGGAGATATAAGCAAATCAGAATCACTTTTTTTCTCTCTTTGTAGGCATTTCTGTAGCCAAATACAAGGTAAGAAATCTATTGAGTGTCTAGTCTATATGACATTACTATTATGACCCACTATTTGGGGCCTAAAAAATCTCTTGTTGCACCTTTAATTGCCAAAAATATTTCCGATAAAAATTATATTAGCTAAAAAGACAAAACTAATCCCCCACAGTAAAAAATTAACCAGCCTGTACCAGCTGCGTGCACTGCATATTACCTTACACATCCATACGTCAACCCTTGTGTGACGACACACTATCAAATATCGTCTCATTAACAACTAATGACATTGCGTGTTTGCATACTAAACCCCGCCCACTGAATAAGAATTCATAACCAGTGACCTTACCTCCTTGCATTCTTTATCTTAAACACATTGTTTTTATTTTTTTCCCTCACAGGTAACAGGTTATGATTTGACAGCCTGGACAAGATGGATTCACAGAGTGTTTTGGGGTCAAATACATGTGCAGTATGAAACTATTTTGCAGTAATATTGTGAGAGTCAAACCACTGTGACTCTGGAGTCACCGTGGTGCCACTCTGGAGTCACCGCAGTGTCACTCTGGAGTTGCTTTGGTGTCACTCTGGAGTCATTACAGTGTCACTCTGGAATCATCACGGTGTCACTCTGGAGTCACCACGATGTCACTCAGAAGTCACTATGGTGTCACTCTGAAGTCGCTGTGATGTCACTCTGAAGTCGCTGTGATGTTACTCTGGGGTCACTCCAGTGCCGCTGTAGAGTCATTTCAGTATCAATCTTAAGTCACTGCAATATCATTCTGCAGCCACCTTGTTGTCACCCTGCAGTCACCACAGTGTCATTTTAGAGTCGCCACAGTATCACTATTGAGTCACCACGGTGTCACTTGGAAGTCAGCATAGTGCGCTTCTTCTAATGAGGTATCTGAAGTTGACGATGTTGTTTGAACTTTAATGTAGTCCTATGTAGGTCTGTGTGAGTTGTTTTCCATCACATAGCCGTATGTCGCGCAATTTGTCCAATATGTCACCTTTGGTGGACTTCAGATTCGACTCCCAGATGACTGATGGGGACCCTTTGTATGGTGGGGACGCTGAAGTTACCGGCATTGGAGGTCCATAGTAGAGGACTACACCCGGTCTACATAGTACTGCCCCATACCCCTAGCATGTACCCAGTAGAGATGTACTCAAGAGCTCCTCAGTGTAAATTTGGCATGGGAGAAAAGAGATAGTGGACCAGACGTACCACCCATGTGCTCCTCACAGAAGTATGGCCCTGCTTATGACAAGCCAAACTAGTAATAAATCATGAAGAATTTTGTATAAAAAAGTAAAATAATGTCTTTGTGCCTGAGCATGGTATATCCAGGAATGTACAGAGGGGAGAACATACACTGGAAATTCACTATTATTTGTGAAATATGCTGTAGATAACAGAATGCTGTGAGAACAACTCACAATATCGACCAAATTTAGTTAGAACACCTTCATTCATTTTGTTCTGTTCTGTAAGCCTACCCCACCGCAAAAAAAATAGGGGTTTTGTGTGAGACAGTCAAAATGTGTGCCCCAAATAGACTTTTTTCAATGACCATTGGTTTTGGAGTTACATGGTTAAAATGGCTAAAATTGTAGAAAGTCTATTTCCATTTGTACAGGGTCAAAATCAGAAGTTGCTCTAATTTTGGTAAAAATGAGAAAAAAATGTTCATCTAGCTTAATATGTAAAAATTAAGAATAGTTTGTCGCATCTGCAATGCATATTTTTCATCATGTTATTGTGACAAAATAGGCCACAAGGTGCCACTTTTATATTAGGAGTGTCTTCTTTCACCCTCAGGGCAATAATTTTTGGCCAAGCAATTTAAATATAATCAGAGCAATTTACAGTGTTGGACCGCTGTACAAAAGTGCTATTACCCTTTTTACCATTTTAGTCCTTTTTACCACCCTATAACTCCAGAACCAAAGGTTAAGTGGTACATGTAACATTTTGGGAATCCTTATTACTAGATAGACAATATTGAAAAGTTTCAACATGTTTGGAGTATTTTTAAAAAGTTCACCCCCTGTGTACAACCTTAAATTGTCCCCTTTTGAAAAAGTGACACCACAATTTCACACCACTTGCATTGATATAGAGGGTCCATACTAACTACCAAATGTGTCAAACCTTAGATGTAGACGGGCATGAACAAACTCCTTAAATAAGGACCCTATATGATATCCTGTTCCTGCTCTATTGCTTTGGTGGTGTGTCTGGTTGTGTATATATGTAAAAAAAGTTAACCCTAAATGTCTTTGGTAAACATGTTTAATAACGTTAAACACAATTTGCCTGCTGTTTCCACATACTTGTGCTCATTTCTGTGGCACTTGGGGTAATGCCCAGTTCAAGAGGGGATCAAAGGTCATCTAGAGGTCATGGCCTACAAATGGTCAGAATTATGAAATTGCTTGTTGTATCCACATATATTGAATTTTCATGACACATGTATGCAATGGTCCTTAGGTAGTGTCTCACATGTTGCCTCTTCAAGAGTGGGTTCAGAGGTCAACTAGGAGTAATTAGGTCATGTCCCAAAAATGGTGACCTTTGTCCCCATTAAAAGATGCACTGAATACCACCATATTGAAAACCCTTAAGTTTGTTAGTGTCGAAGAATGACAGTGCAAGTCAAGTATGTTTTGAGTGAAACATCAAGTCATTTGGTAGTAAATCCAGGATCATATTGATTCTGACACTCAATTCTAGAGGCAAGTCTTTGGGCTTTGACTCGCGAGTCGAATTTCCCTTGGGTGGAATCGGGAATGCAATGGAGCTGGGACTCGTCATAATGACAATGGTTCATCTATGACTTGTAACTCATGTTGAGTCTGAGAAAATCAGAACTCAAAATTTTATTTGGGAAACTACTTTGACTCAAATTGAGTCATCATTTCAACTCTTGAGTCTTGTATAGTTAACTTAAGTAACTCATTTTATTTGGAGGACCTAGAATGCCTTTTGGGTCAATTATATTGAAAAGTGAGGCATTGTGTTGGATAGGATGTTAATGCCAATAGGTAATATATTATTTGTATAGAGATATATTTATACCCAAAATGTACTGTAATTATTGTCATACACAGAAAGGGTGATAATGGTATATTGTAGAGATCAATGTATATATGTAAAATATACATGTAATTGGCAATATTGGTGTATCTATTCAATACAATTGTGTGTGTTGCATATATGATGTGTAATATGTGAAGATATATTAGTGTGTGGTGTTGGGGGAATTAAGGTGGGTCCCACTGTGTAGCTCAAGAGTTACTAAATAGTCTAAGACACTATTAAGGTCCCAGATGGTGTTGTCACATCTTAAACAATTTCCACCAAAAAAATGTGCATTCATTTTACATTTCCCCAGGCCCTTTTCCGCTCTCAGATGTCAAAAATCACAAAATACGGGGTTTTCGGTCATATTTTTACGTTTGAATTTTTTCTGGGAACGCCTAACCTCCTATCTTCATTTTTCTCTGCAGATTATGAAAGCAATGGTGTACTCTCTCATAATGTTCCTTGCGCGGGAACATAGAACTAGCCCATTAACTCAAGATAATTGGGCATTTTTTTCCCCCAAAATGATTGTTATTTAACACTTTTTGGGGGAAAAATGGCCATATCTTGGAGTTATAAGTATTCTATGATACCCGCATCAAGGAAATTATGAAAGAGCACCTAAGAGCTTCATAATCTGCAGAAAAATGGAAAATAGGAGGTAGGGTTTCACCAGAAAAAATGCAAAACGTAAAATATGAAAAACCCTGGTAATTTTGCCGATTTTTGACAGCTGAGAGCTGAAAAGCCTACAGAACTGTAAAATTAAGACATTCTTTTGGTTGGAAATTGTTTTGATGTGACAACATATTAGGAATTATGATCTTTATAACCTAGTGAGTAAACTCTTTACTACCCATGGGATCCACCTTACCTGTGGTGGCGTTATAAGAATATACAGTGGCATGGTTGTTGGAATACTATTGTTTGTATTAGGAAATAGATGTGTTTTTTTGGGAATATGCTGGGTTGATGAATGAAATTTGTGTGTGTTGACATATGGCTTGTTATGTTGGGAATATCTTGGATGTTTTTTAGAAATAGAACTCTGTGTATGTATTAAGGAATATACATATTGGTTGGTAAATACAGTGTATGTGTTTTGGAATAAATATTAGTGTGTGTGTTTGTGTGAATATACTGGTGTAATGTGTGGCAAATATATTGTGTGTTGGGCTTATAGCGCCTTTCTAAAAAAGTGGTACAATCAAAAAAAATGGTTTTCACATTTGAAAAATTTCAAAGATTTTTAAAACATCTGTTAATATGTTATTATTATCATATTAAATTATATTAAAATTTAATATTAAATACATATTAAAGAACAAAGACCGTGCTTTCCAATAGTGTTTTTTCACTTCTATTGCTTTTGTCAATTTAGTGCGATACACTAAAATCAATTTTGTGCCACTTTTATGGGTGGCAAGTTGTTTTAATAGACGCATTTATCCAGCGATCTATGAAGCTCGCAAAAGATTGTCAACTTGACAAAAGACACAAACACAGAGAAAGAAACAAAGGAAGTCTATGTCTTTCTCACACAAACTAGTCAACATAACATTTCACTGATTAAATGTTTCTTAAATATAAAAAAAAAAAATATTGCATCAATGAAATTGAGCTTTGAATTTAATACAAATTGGTTTCTTCTGTTAAAATCATTACCGAGAATGAGTAAGTTCAACCAAACTAAACCCTTCAAATGAGGGATCTCAATAGGCGAGTCCTCTGGCCAAGTGTGACCCACCAACCATTGATTTTTTTACCCTTGACTTGCTCTAAAACATAAAGGGAAACATAAAATTTCAGGTGGGATTTTAGCTCCCAAGTAAGGCCTTTAAATGGAGTTGTCAACATACTCTGACCCTTCCTAATATAATGAAGAACCCCTGCTCCAAATCCAAAAAGTGGTTTAAAAATATTGCACTATCTTTGTGCATTAACTAATTGTTGAAGTCATAACTATTTTAATTTTCCTGGGGAACAAGTTCAGTGTGGGTAGTCTTTTGCTTCATGATACTTACTTCAAAACCATAAAACCTCTCTCCTCCATGTTTTGTCTGTAGGTCTGATTCTCTCTACACAACACAGTATTCCTAATGTTATAACCGTTGTCTTAAAGCCAGACCTAATTTCCACCCTACATAACGGTTTTAACATCTTTAAAATTTCTTTATGAATGTTAATTCCCTTTTTGAAGAATTTCAGATTGTTTTCAAATGTGAATACTTAAGTTTACAGGCACTCTCAGTGATTTGCTGAATCGAAAATCGAAAAAAAATCATCAAAAATCAGATTGTTTGCATGTATGGTAACAAGTACAGGTATCCTAACAACATACCCTGCAAATGATTAAGGTTTCCAGAAGCAACCTAATAAGGACGACATCTGAAATTTTAGTCATTACGTCCGTTCGTACACTTACTACAACATTTAATTGAATGGGGAATCGTCTCTTGGAACAATGCCGTTCTTTCATTCCTTTTTCTGTTAATTCTTCAGTGGAAAAGGTAACTTAATGATGAGATTCTACAGCTTATCCTCCTTTGAAGCTATTCCTCATTTCAAAAATATTTTTCAAATCACGGAAGTGGTCTTTAACTAAGTCTTTCACCATTTTCACTCACCCAGAAAATGGACAAACTTGATTTTTGGTTCCCGCAAACTGGTTTCTCTCGATGTGAAACAAGCCACATGAATGGAACAAATGTTAATTGGAAAGCCCTGGCCTTAAGTTTATCCCCCCTGCTTGAATAACGAGGGGGATAGTGCGAAGGTGCGCATGTGCTGTAATGTATGTGTGTAGTGGCTATATGTCTTTCTAGTTGGTTAGGGTTTGGTTTAGGTTTTTTGGTTTTTTTGTGTCTCCTTCAAAAAGTTTAAGTCGGGGATTTAACCATTATTATGTTTTTCCAGAATCTTGCATCCTATAAACCTTCCTCCCGCATGGTGACAAAAAAATCTTTCACACTAGACGGTAATGAGTTTTATGAGACCATGACATAGTTGTACAAGACCAGTACAATGAGTTTTTCTGGGAGGCTATTGATTGGGGCTGACAGATAATGCTACTAGGGATGTTCCATTTCTAGAGGGGGTGGTGACTGTGCAACTGTTTTAATTTTGGTGGTGGTTCCTGGTGTCTTCTGGTTCCCTTTCTTGTTGTGGTTCCTGGTATCTATTTGTCCACATTTTGGGTGGTTCGCCTGGTGGCTTCCTTGGGTACTGTTTCCTTTCCTTTTTGCTTGGTAATCCTTGTGTCTAGTGGCTACATTTTGGTTTTTCCCAGTAATCTACTGATGGGTTCATTTGATTCCCGTAAACTGCTGTCTTTTCAGTTCACTAATGTAGCTAGTTACTCTAAACTTGTCTAAGCCTGCCTCACACCAGTTGGGTGCAGTGTCAGATTCCCTGAAACATAATATGATAAATGTTGGATTATTTTATCGCAGGATACAAGATTTTATCGGTCTCTCACTATGAGTTGTGAAAATATTGCGCTTGTCGCTCCGCGACTTGCACATAATTTATCAAAACTCCTAGCTGGACCATTTTAAAAAATTTTCCCTGTGTAATCCAACTCAATCATCCACTATTATAGGAGTGCAAACTTTGGGGGTTAAGGTGGGCAATATGGGTTCTCCATATGTGGATGTGTCAATGGTCATGGACCAAGTTCAAAGGTCAATGACGTCCATGTTCCAACTGCCATCATGCCTATGGGAAATGTCGCAAGTTTTTACTTGCATTCATGGTTCGAGAAGTTTGGAATTTGGGAAGCTCCTCCCCGGAAGTTGGCCATTGGAGGGAAACTTGGCCATTTAGAAAGACATTATACCATACGATATGTAGTGGGGAAATCTGTGAGAAATGCGACTACTTCCCGGGAATTTTGCATTTCTTCACCCCTGCTTGAGTATTTTCTTTATGTGATCACAAGACGACTTGCTTTGTTGAGGTATCATATTGAAAAAAGGTGGTTTTTCGATTGAAACACCATTTTTTTAGACAAGCTGTACTGTGGTTGTGTGTGTTGGGAATATGTGTGTTGGGAATAACATTGGTGTGCAGGGTTGAACCAAATGTAAATTATCCATGAAGATAGTCGCATTTCTCCAGATTTTCCCACGATATCGTTGTTAGAAAATTTTCCCTCGAAAATGCCAAGTTTACCTCCCAATGGCCACTTTCCGGGAAGGAGCTTCCCAAATTCCCCCACTTTTCGAGCCATGATTGTGTGGGTAACATGACCTCATCAAAGTGCAATAATTGCCAAGCAAGAGCATGATGGGATTGATGTCAATTAAATCCTCTAACCATAAAATGATTGGGAGGAAAGAAGTTCTCATGTTTGTCAAAACCCATTCACGGATGGTAGTGTCGGTGGGAAAGCAGAGGTGTGTATTTGCTGGGTGGCCATAATAAAAGTAAGATAAAATAATAAGACCCTGGGAGACTATTGTTGAATGTACTGCAAACAGTCTTAATGTTTTTAAGGATGAAATGTCATAATGAAGTCACAACCATTGATTTTTGTTCAGTGAAATTTGATTGCCAACAAACAATATTTGCTAAGTGAAACCTTTCTTAAGTAGATGAAAATAAATTGCTGCAACATGTGCCTTATATTAAAATTAAAGGTTTATTACAAACAACTGAGGCCCCTCCGCTGTGGATTGGTTTTAATTTCCTGAAAAATATAAATTTATATCATTAATATTTTGTTCATTGTATTGATAGTTCCTGGTACAGTGCATTGTTGAGACAAAGGGACGTATATCCTAATGGGGATAACTAAACATATTGACACGATATTAGAATGGCAAACAACAATCCTTTTATTCGATTCTCTCTAGTTCGGTTTTAACGGTGCAATGAGTGATTTCACATATCAGGTGTCCCTAAAAAATGAAAATACTTATTTTTTTTTTTGCCCTGTTGTAAAGCTTTCCATCAAAAATATCCTCTCGAAAGGATACCTGAGAAAATGTTTCTTTGGACAACAATTTTGAATTTCGAATTCCGTAAGGCGCAAATGATTTCAGCCTATGTTTTAAAAAAAAAGGAATATGGAGATATACCGCAAAGGCAGAATCCTTTTTTTCTCTCTTTGAATGCATTTCTGCTGCCCTAGCCAAATACAAGGTAAGAAATCTATTTATTATCTAGTCTATATGTTCGGCAGGTCGGTATTACACCCACTATTTGGGGCCTACAAAATCTCTGTTTGCACCTTTAATTGCCAAAATATTTCCGATACCAATTAAATAAACTAAAAAAGACAAATAAATCCCCCACAAGTAAAAAATTACCCACCGTACCGCTGCGGTGTCACTGCGTATTACCTTGACACATCCATAAACTTCACCCTGTGTGACGAAACACTATCTATTCGATCTCATATTAGATCACTAACACTAGGACTTGCTTGTTTGCATACTACAACCCTGCCCACAAACTAAATCAGAATTCATAACCAGTGACCTTACCTCCTTGCATTCTCTTCTTAAAACATGTTTTATAATTTTTTTTTCCCTCACAGGTACAGGTTAGGAGTTGACAGCCTGGACAAGATGGATCTCACAGAGTGTTTTGGGGTCAAATACATGTGCAGTATAAACTATTTTGCAGTTAAAGATTGTGAGAGTCAAACCACTGTGACTCTGGAGTTCACCGTGGTGCCACTCTGGAGTCACCGCAATGTCACACTCTGGAGTTTTGACTTTGGGTCACTCTGGAGTTATCACAGTTTCACTCTGGAATCATCACGGTGTCACTCTGGATTCCCATGATGTCACTCAGAAGTCACTATGGTGTCCCCTGAAGTCGCTTGATTCACTCTGAAGTCGCTGTGATGTTACTCTGGGGTCACTCCAGTGTCGCTGTAGAGTCATTTCAGTATCAATCTTAATCACTGCAATATCATCTGCAGCCACTGGTTGTCACCCTGAGTCACCACAGTGTCATTTTAGAGTCGCCAACAGTATCACTATTAGTCCCACTTGTCACTTGGAAGTCCACATAGTGGAGCTACTCTAATGAGGTATCTGAAGTTGGACATAGTTGTTTGAACTTATGTAGCCTATGTAGGTCTGTGTGAGTTGTTTTCCATCACCTAGCTTATGCGCGCAATTGTCAATATGTCACCTTGTGGACTTCAGATTCGACTCCCAGATGACTGATGGGGACCCTTTGTATGGTGGGGACCCTGAAGTTACCGGCATTGGAGGTCCATATATAGGACTAACACCCATCTACATAGTACAGCAACCATAAAACCCTAGCAGGTACCCAGTAGAAGGTACTCAAGAAGCTCCTCATTGGTACTTGGCATGGAAGAAAAGGATGTGGACCAGAACGTACCACCCATTGCGCCTCACACAGAGTAGGGCCATGCTTATGACGATAGATCCTCAGCCCAGAAGGTTTGGTTAGACGAACGAGATACCAATATCTAACACGGGAAAATGTTTCAGAGAAAAATATAAATGTTTGCAAATTGAAAGTCTGCCGGGGACGCGTTGTTGCGTGTAGCCCAGGAAGGGTAAAGTTACTATGGGGTCAAATTTTGAACGGCTCTAAATCTAATATAATATCGCTCAATTTTTTTATTCCTTAGAGTAAGCAGGAGTAAAAATCATTGGGTCACACGCCGTGTGGTGCTTCCTTTCCGAGATATTTGGAAAAATAGGCTAAAGGTCTTTGTTTATTCAAGAAAGGCGGTCACCCGGTGCAAATAACCCAATTTGTTTGTAACAATATTTTTTTTAAATTTTTAATTATACTTGACATCCAAATATGAAATGTTTTTGCATTTTCGTTCGGCATCTCCTTGTTTTGTTATAATGGAGGGGTACAATTCCCTGTAGGAACGCTATGGGACGGAGGACATTATACCCCTCCCTATGAAGGTGAA
Organism: Ophioderma brevispina; assembly: GCA_023653785.1. Classification (NCBI taxonomy): domain Eukaryota; kingdom Metazoa; phylum Echinodermata; class Ophiuroidea; order Amphilepidida; family Ophiodermatidae; genus Ophioderma; species Ophioderma brevispina. The sequence continues at coordinate 47,472 of JAMKCH010076582.1, read as the reverse complement.
CCAACCCTATCCAAAATAAAAACATATTTTTGAATCAGTTATCATTAAATAAGTTTTTTAATCTTTTTTTACAAAGGAATCTGGGTATTACATGGTTGACCCTTTTTAAAAAAATGCCCTTTAGCCTATTTTCCCAAATATCTGGACGGAATCACCACACACATGTGACCCATTTGACTTTTGACTCCTGGTACCTAAGGGATACTTTAGCTATATTTCATAGATTTAGAGCTGTTCAAATATTTTGACCCCCATAGTAACTTAACCCCTCTCCTGGGGCTACACGCAACAACTGGTCTCCGGCAGATTTTTCATTGATTTCAAAAGTTTATATTTTTTCTCTCTGAATTTTCCCACGTATCCATAGCTAGTTGAGTTAATCAATTCGTTCGTGGCTAACCAAAAACCTTCTGGGCTGACTGTCTATTATTTACACTGTTTTCAATTAATATACCAAAAATTATTTTGTACACATTAAAAACAAAGTAAAATAATGTCTTTGTGCCTGAGCTAAGTGTAGGGGGTATAAAGGGGGGGGAAAGTCCAAGAAACAGTCAACAGGAACAGGTCGAGAGGGAGAAACATACAGCATGGGGATACTGTCCTATTATTTTTGTGAAATAGTCTGTGAGGGGCTAACAGAGATGCTGTCGCTGAACATTACATGCACACAGTAACAATACAGATGCACTAGCTATATTTAGTTAGAACAACCTTCATTCATTTTGTTCGTTCTGTAACCTGCCCCCCCACAAAAAAGTAGGGGTTTTGGGTGAGACAGTCAACGTGTGCCCCAAATAGACTTTTTTCAATGACCATTGGTTTTGGAGTTACATGGTTAAATGGCTAAAATTTGTAGAAGTGTCTATTTCCATTTGGTACCAGGGCAAAATCATAAGGTTGCTCCTAATTTGGTCAAAAATGAGAACAAATGTCATCTAGCGTAATAGTAAAAATTAAGAATAGTTTGTAGCATCTGCACTGCATAGTTTTTCATGTTATGTGACAAATAGCCAAGGTGCAAAACGTGTATAGGAGTCTGCTTTCCTCATGCAAAATTTGCAAGCATTTAAAATATAATCAGCAATTGACAGTGTTGACCTCTCTGTCCCAATTGAGATTTACCCTTTTTACCATTTTAGCTTTTTTACCCTATACTCCAGACCAAAGGTTAAGTGGTAAAACTGTACATTTTTGGAATCCTTATGACTAGATAGACATATTGAAAATGTTTCAACATGTTTGGAGTATTTGAAATTACCCTGTGTAACCTTAAATTGTCCCTGTATGAAAAGTGACCCACAATTTTACACACTTGCATTGATATAGAGGGTCATACTAACTACCAAATGTTGGTCAAACCTTAGATTTAGACGGGCATGACAAACCCTTTAAATAAGGACCCTATATGATATCCTGTTCCTGCTCTATTGCTTTTGGTGGTGTGTCTGGGTGTGGTCTATAGATGTAAAAAGTTACCCTAAATGTCCTTTTGGGTAAACCTGTTTAATAACCTTAACACAATTTGCTGCTGTTTCCCCATACTTGTGGCTCATTTCTGTGGCACTTGGGGTAATGCCCAGTCCAAGAGGGGATCAAGGTCATCTAAGTTCATGGCCTACAAATGGTCCGAATTATGAAATTGCTTGTTGTATCCACATAATTGAATTTTCATAGACACATGTATGCAAGTCCTTATGTAGTGTCTCACATGTTGCCTCTTCAAAGTGGGTTCAAGTCAACTAGAAGGAATTAGGTCATGTCCCAAAATGGGTAACCTTTGTCCCCATTAAAAAGATGGCACTGAATACCACCATATGGAAAACCCTTAAGTTTGTTAGCGTCGAGAATGACATGTCAAAGTCATGTGACATGTTTGAGCTGAGTCAGCAGTCATTTGGTATAAATCAGGACATAGTTGATTCTGACACTCAATTCTAGATGAGGACAGTCTTTGGGCTTGACTCGCGAGTCGCATCCCTTGGGTGGAATCGGGAATGCAATGGAGCTGGGACTCGTCATATGACAATGTTCATCTATGACTTGTACCATGTTGAGTCTGAGAAAATCAGAACTCAAATTTATTTGGGAACTACTTTGACTCAAATTGAGTCATCATTTCAACTCTTGAGCTTGTATATTTTAACTTAAGTAACTTTAACATTTCTTGGGGAGGACCTAGAATGCCTTTTGGGTCAATTAGAATGACAACGAGGCATTGTGTTGGATAGGATGGTATGCCATAGGTAATATATTATTTTGGTAGAGAGATATATTTTAATACCCAAAATTGTACTGTAATTATTGTCATGCACGAAAGGTGATAATGTAGATTGTAGAGATCAATGTATATATGTACATAACATTAATTGGGCCTATTGGTGTATCTATAGAAAAACACTCTCTGAGTTGGTTATACATATACAGTATATTATATTATATTTGGGTTATAATTTTAACCATATGACTGCTATGAGGGTATGGTTGAAACTATAGGCCCAAGGTGTGCTCGAAACCATCCTATCCCCGAGGCGTAACATCGTAGGGTTTTCGAGATCACCGGGGCCTATAGTTTCAACCAGCCCGCTAAAAGCAGTCAATATTTGTTCTTTATATACCGAATATATAGATTTCTGTCATTGATGGTTAAAGAACTCCTCAGCCCATGATGCTAACACAGGCCTACTATCATGCCGATTTTCGGTGAAAGTGCACCCAAAAAGCAGGAAAAATTGTTTTTTCTGAACAAATTAAGCTTTGCAGATAGATGATTTGGATCCAAAACACACTAGGGAGCTTATTGAAGTTGATGCTATATAGATTAAACTGATTTAACCCTCATATTTGTTGAGGGACCCAACTACAGGATCGCCTAGGAGATCCGGTCACTGGGGTACCTCGACAGGATCACCAGGTAGGCCCATGGCATGGCATGGCATGCATGCATGGGTTAACCAATTTTGTGTAACTTAGGGGGTGCAAAAATGTGAAGAAATTAAAATCAACCTTCGATGTTGAGGAAAGTGAGTTGGAGTCCAAAAACGGATCGCTGAATCGACTCTTGCCATTTTTTGTCGGCAAGACGCGTACAATTTTCCTTGCATTTCATGACTGATGACGCGCCTCCGAATTCGGCAGTTTTACATGGCCGCAGATGGCCGTGTCATCGATTTCAAATTATTTTATGTTTTTTTTTTTTTTTTTTTTTTTTCCTTTTTTTTTCATTTTTGTTTTGTTTTTAATTTTTTTTTAAAAAAAAAAAACTCTTTTCTTTTTTTTTTTTTTTTTGTGTACTTTACCTGCCATTTGGTATTAGCCCTTTGAGTGCATCTCTGATCCTTTCAGATCTTCATCTACAATGCCAAAGCATGATACGTGATGGTCTGATACTGGGATCAGCAATTTCACAGTATGAGTAAACAAAATACGATCAGGGGCTGCTTATTTCTCTCTTACACCAGCTTCAATATGTACACTCATAATACGGATGAATAGTTCATACGACAGTCCTTTACGCTGGGAAAGAGTGTCCCGGCATAGTTCAAGAACTAGCCGCTCTTCAGGAATAGTCATTTTTGGTTTTCAATTCTTGAAGCTAGTTGAAATTTAGCCTCCACTTTCTAAAAACAACTTTTAACCTATCAGATGACAGGGAATCTATATATGAGGATATAAACATCGATATACAATTTGTAATAGTGTAAAGACCACTCTAGTGATTTTCTTCACATGTAAAACTCTGCCCCTAAAATTTCAATCAAAGTTGATTTTTTGTATTGTATGCGACAATGTTCTATGTAGAAGTCTTCTGAAAAGTAATCTGCTGAAAATCATTTTTTCTTTCATATGCAGACATTTTTTGGAAAAGTATTGGATCACGATTCTTTTGCATGCAGGGTTGGTAATAGTACGCTGAATTAGGTTTAGGTTATAACATGTGAAAATGGCAGCTCACAAAGTTTAAGTTCCACTTGTAAGGAAGAATGGTAGTAATATTTTGTTACAGGGGCGGTGCCAGGGTAATATCATAGGAGGGGCGAAACATCAAGGGGGGGGGGGGGGAACGAAACAGTACAAAATGAAACTCATTTGGTTAAAACCCCCTAATTTTTGCGCAATAATTGCAGTTAAATTTTGAAAATCTCAGGGGGGGTGGCCACCCCTGCGACGCCCCTGTTTTGTTAATATGATGCGGCACTCCTAATACTCGCATTTCGCAATATGGTGCTCTGCGAATGAGTGCTCTGGAGAGGTGATGTTTTCCCAATGTATTAGGAGAAAAAGTTGACATCCAGAGCCCGCGTAACGCAAATATTACACAGGAACAAAACTGATCATTCAGTTTGGCCATATAATGTTCGGTGCGTGCCAATATACACTAAAATGGCTATTTACAAAAGAGAACCCTTTGCTTTCTTTCAATCACACAAAACTCGTTACGGTGAGCTATTTTCAACAGTATACTCACACCACTTGCGTAGGAGTTGGACGGCAATGTCGCTCCTTGCGGAAAACATTTGACTTGGCAGGGTAACCAATGGCAGCCACACAGTATTGCGATATGAGAATTAAGGACAAGGTCCGGAACATAACCAAAAATAGAGAAGGGAAATTAATTTGGGGAACCGTACTTAAAGCAATAATGGCACATTTTTTGAAGAGCTCCCCCAAGTTTTAAGATTAATATTTGGCACAGTACGTTGTAATTGTCTATGGAAAACTATACCTTGCGAACGAGAATGCTAAAAAAATGCGTAGTTATCAGAAAATAAGCATTTTTAATTAGAATTGGATCCCAGATTGGAACTTAACGGCAGAGCTGGAAAAATGCTATGTTTATGTCGTCCATGATGAAATAGTTGCCACCTCGAGAAAATAACCTCTAACTTGACTTGCCTGAACCAATAAAACAATAATGGCATGAGCGTAGACACGTACATGGCGTTATTTCCCGGCTATTTCACATTGGAAGGCGTTTCCAGCAGCCGTTGACTTCTATCAGGATCCCGATAATAATTCTTTCTAATTACAAAATTCCCTTCGTTTGTTGAGACACAGACATTTTCGAGCTAAGACAGTCACAGGTATAGTTTACTAGCCAGTTACCAATTGCAACCGTTGTATAAAAAATCTCAATTTTTTGAAAAAATGGGGCGCTTCTCAAAAAAAATGTGAATATTGCTTTAATGGACAAATTGAACCAGCGATGCATATTTCAAGTAGAGAATAAGGCGGAGGCTGAGTTGTAAGCAGTATTTTCAGAACACCTGTTTGATTTATTAAAAATAACCATTTACATTTTATAATTGTACCACCAAAACTTTAGGGGTACCTCTAGTGCAAAAGGACTGTGTTTTATTTTATGTTGTGTGAGTGGACTATGTTTGCCATAATTGATTAAATGTACCAATTGATATATAATACTTTGATCCATTATTTGAGATATAAGAGTGAACTTTGAACAATTATAAGTGGCTGCAAGTTCGAGTTCACAATTTTGTAAATGATAATTAAGGTCTGATTATTTGTTGCTAAGTAAACAGGAGAATGACAGTTATAATGAAATGCAGCATGCTCAAATTATTTCATGATGTTTATAAACAAGTTTATTGTTTTACAATGTTTAAATTTCTTGTGGTGTGTTGTGTTGATTGCCGACCGATTTTTGGTCTATATCGCAAAGGGATATATAAATTGGCCTATAGAACCAGTGTTCTCTTAATATGGAAAAAGCTAAAAAAAAGCAAGCAAAAATGGTAAAACATAGTTTGGAAACCTTTATTTTTAAAAAGTGAGAGGGGCCAGTCTGTGTAATCTCTGGAGTAATAGTTGATTGTAATGACCACATATGTATCATAAGAGATTATGTGTACCTGATTTATCAAGGGAAAATGATACATGGATATTGTATTTCAAAATAAAACATTAGTAGTGTTGTTTTCTCGTTTATTTAAAACTTAACAAAAGAGAAATAGATAGAAAAGGTATGTTAAATTAAAAGATTCATAATCTTTGTTTTTCCCTTGTTATTTGATTTTAATTTCGCCACCAACAACAAAGGTATGTTTAGAAAAAAAACGGAAGAAACCAAAACAATAAATGCCATTTTAATTGCATTTGGGCACTCTTTTACAGGCTGTTTGCTAAAAAATTTCTGGCCTTTTTCTAACAACTAAAAACCAATTATTACTCTGTAAACATAGGAAGCTAAAGTTAATTAATTGATGCGCTGCGCAGTATTATCGCGTCTTACTACCAAACGCGCTAAGGCGCAGTCTAAATCCTGAAATAGCGCGAGATCACATGCGTAGAGCATGATGTACGAACAAAAAACAATTCTTTACAATGTACCCAAAATACTGCTCGTATAAGTCGACATATCAGGCAACTCTTTGGAGGAGACTTGTGTGGAGTTTATTTTTTCTTTGTACTTCTAGGTTATGGAGTATAGGGATAATTACACTAAACACATTTGTACCTAATTTGTACTAATTGTACCATGTGCTTTAACCGAAAAACACCAAGATACAGAGGTTGTGACGGTATAATGTAATTATGCCTTAACTGCCAGGGGTCTACCATATTTCTTACATGATCTCTGATTGGCTAATTTCATCATATTACCTCATAATAAACCAATCAAATCCAATGGGTGACCTCAAAGAACCTGAGTTTAAGATTTTGTCAAACAGTTTGTGCTCCTGGGCAACTATTACAAACTAAAGCTAATTTCAGCTCTAAAAATGTTGTTTTTAAAAAAAGTTTTTCCCACTAATAGAAATTTGATATTTTCCAAAATGAGTCCCATGTGCGGATTGAATGTGCATGACCTGTATACAGAGCAAGGACTTTTAACCAGATCGCTTGAGGATGAGCAGATATGAGGTGATTTAATCCTGCAAAAGCTTTAAGGAATCAATTAAAGGTGCTTTTCTAATTTTTATTATGTTGCTCTATCACTATGATATGAGAGCCTGGCACTTACACTACGCCCCATCAAGTACTATGAGAAACAACTTGCGGTTTTGATGGTAGAAGCAATAATGCACATTGCAAAAGCCCGAATTCAATCACTGTGTTAAATGATGTTAACCATAAAAATGGCAGTTGTTTATATAATGGGAAGAAATACAATTGAGGCTCAAAGTTCAGGACGACAATGAGAAAATATTGGCCTTTTCATTCTGATATCAAAATTGATACTACCAGGTAGCTAGTCGGGGGGGGGGGGGGTGGGGGGGGGGGGGGGGGGGAGGGGTGGCAAAGACCGATCAGAACATGAACCTTTAAATAAGAATAGAACATTAACAAAACATTTAAAGACAGACTCAGGTATTTAATTTGTTTTGTATGATCAAAAGGATTGTGTTAAAAGTAATGATGTCCCCTGACTGCTTAATTCTTAAGTTTCTGATAATATCAGATTTTCTTGTGATGTGCTAACTTTTGAGTTGTTAATTATAACAGTACGATAGGATACTGGATCCAGAATTTTATCACTAAGTTGTGATTTTCTATAAGAAAGCCATCAATTGGAAGTAGTTATTGACACTGATTAGCAGCACAAGCCTTATGTACATGCCAAAAAAAAACCCATGATTAGTTTAGGAAATTGAAGGCGACACCCTCAAGAAATCTGAGTTTGCCTTAATGCTCCAGGATCACAAAAACGTAGACAATCTCATTTCTTGCAAGGTGATTGCAAATATAAAATAGATAAATCAATTACCTTGTGAATTGTAATCCTTGTTATTGCCATACTTTTCTCATAATTGGTAGTTATGTGTGAATTTTTTCCTTTTCCAAAATTTAAAAAGGATGTGCTAACTGTATGCAGGAAGAATAATTCACACTGTAAATGAAATGAAATAATATATATGAGGGCAAATCAAAGAGTGTATCCCTGCCCAAATTTCTGATGATGCACTTAAGATTTTAAAAATTACAGTCCCATTCTTTTGAAGTAACTTCCATGAACTTCTTACACCTCATCATTGGTGATACTCGAATATGAATATGGTCCTTATCAATGTATCATCGAAATTAGAGGCCGAGTGAGAAACCGAGTGATAAAACATTTTTGATTGCCCTCATAGAAGTTTAAAGCAAAGTGCCAAAGGCCAGTAAAGTTTCACAGTGGCATTTCTGTTTAACCAGCAGGGCAGGAGGAGCCGCCCATGGCAGGCTCAAGTGTTCAATCATTTTTAAATAAAAAACGCGGTTTCTCGATCAAAATGTTTTTTTTCACTGTAAACACCAGTTTTTTTTATCGACATTCCGGGTTTCTTGCCAACGAAAAACAGGTACTAAAGTAAATGTGAACAACTGGGTTTTTGGACAAAGGCATACAAGTTTTTCGTCAAGAAACTTTGGAGCGTTGCGATTGAGAAACGGTTTCAAACATAAAGTGAAAAACCAGTTTTTCCAATTATTGGACATTAAAGAGACATGAGGAGATTTCCAGAAAGAAGCGACCCCCAATTTTTTTTGAACCGGGTTTTTTGCATTTGGCATGCTTCAATGTATTAGATCACACCTGGAGTGATAAGCCGAGTACGCCGTCTTTATGAATAAGATGATGATTTAGTACTTTCTGTCGTGCACGAACGAAGTCAAAGCACGGTGTTTCTATGGGAAAATACGATAGTCAGGCAAGTTCAAAACAAGGTTTGCGGTTTTTTGTACTGTTTGTCCATTAAACCTTCGAAACGCTCTTGGTAGGTGGTCTACAACGATCAGGCAAGTTGATTAGAAATTTGTATCCTCAAAAAATCCTCCTCCTGTCACATTAAGCCTGTCATAGTCTCCACTCAAATTCATTGTCCCATACTTCCCCAATGAGATCAGGATAAATAATTAAAGGATAGTATTAACCGGATAGTGTGTTGACCTTAGCAAAATGTGTTTTCTTGAGAAACGTGTGATGTCCCCAAGCTTCCTCACTTCCTCAGATGAAAATATCTGGTATGCCACTGTTTTCAGTTTGAAAAATGATACAAAGAATTCAAACCCAAAAGTTACCTAACCATTGCACTACAAGAACCCTTTTAATTTTTAACGATTGGTTTTTTAAGGGTAAATTTGCAAGTTAACATTAATTGCAGAGATATGAAGAGTTGGTATGAAGGTACAAATAACACTTTTTGTATTAACTTTGTTGTAAATGTCATGAGATTTTGAACAATTTTTCTAACATAAATGTGTTTCCTATAGTTATCTCTTATAAAGGTTACTCATGCTTCATTGTAGAGCTATCATACTCCTTGGGTAATTTACTATCAGTGTGATGGCTGAGCCATCGAGTCCAACAGATCTCATTTCTCTCTAAAATATGTTATTGATTTTAGGATGCGTCCTACAATGACTAATCAAGCCTAAGTTGAACGGCAACAACGTTTGCAGACTGGACAGGCATAAGAAGAGCTTTGAAATATTTGGTCTTGACAGCATGGCGAGCCGTGCTAGAGTCCTTGAGTTTGGCTTGATGCGTGTATTTTTTTTTTTCTATTTCTCAAATTTCTTCACACCAGCACTACAGCTGATCGCCACGCTGGGCGACAGAGAGCTAGTTTCTTCTCCCAGTGTCAGTAGGGATTCACATACTTTCCAAGTTAGCTTTCAGAGTCCGTAACTAAATAGACGGAAATTAATTTGACTTTTTGTTGATCCATGTTGTAAAAAGAATTCTTTCTTTATGCTGGCTTCATATTTTTGTCGTGCTGGTCGCCGTGTCGCAAAACCACAGTTGTCGTGTTGTCGCTCTACTTGCTGTTGATTGTCGCCCGCGACAAAAAGTGTTGTCGCGTGTCGCTGCGACAGTCTCGAGTATTTCATACTTTTTTCGTGGTTTTTGCGGCAGACGGCTCAACTCATGGCACCATTTTGTTTTAATTTTGGAATGCTCATCACCCAAATCCCAAATGAATCATTTTTATCGATGTCCCATCGCTGCCGCCGAGGAGTTTAACAAATAGGGTTAAGAATATTTCGTGCATTTTCATCGGTCAGTTTTTTACGGCACCGGGTGGTGTCGCAGAAAAGTGAGTTTTCAAGAGGTCAGTCACTCTTCGTTGTCTGCCGCAGGGAGCAGCACGACAACCTAATCGATTTATCGGCTTGTCGCAGCCTGGTCGCAGCATGGTCGGGCGACATGGCAAGTTGTATGGTCACGTGTTAACTACGCTTGCGCTGTTGCACATTACTTTCGTGCGACCTGCGCCATGCCGACAAGCATTATGAAACCATCATAATGTCTCACCTTTTGACAAAGTGCCACACACACATGCTCATCGTGTTCAGTGCAGCTATACTGACTGTTATTCACAATTAATAGTATCTAACCGATCACCCTACTATCTGTTATACAAACCGATTACAAATTTTAAATTTTCACATCGGTTCATGTTCCCATTCCAATTTTTTTCTGTGGTATGTTTTTGCATTATCGCCTTTTTTTCACAAGCCAAAGCTGCCAGAAAGTTGCAGATCGATTTAGGTAAACCAATAAAACGGCAAAATAGTAGGAACAACATACACACTCTTGTGACATAAAATAATAAATTATTGTTTCAGTTTGGATTATTTTCACCATTTGGCCAACAATTTTAATTCAAGTTGGACCTCTTTGATATTAATACGGTTAGAAAATGGTAGAATGAAGATTTTGCCGATACCGATCAGATACCGTTAAGGTCATAATCGGAAAAACACCCGATTTCAAAAATACCGATCATATCGGTTATTCTCGATCAAAGTACTGGACACCTTCATCACCTATCTAGAACCTGTCTGATGGCTCATTAAAGGACATACCTGAGTATAGCCCTCTTATAAACCAATCAAAATAGTGCTTCTATATCTCTGTGTAAACAATACCATCTTTCTTAGTATCTCTGATTTGGGCTCATTATTTGATATTACCTGTCCATAACCACTCAAAATAGTGCTTAGGATGACAGCGTCCAGGGGGGTGCATGAAATATTATTCTATCATACAGACTTTGATACTGTACACCCTACAGAAATTACTTATTTGGACAACTTAGTTACCGGTACATCAATAATCAGCAAATTTTTTTTGAAGAGCACCACCAATTTTCATATTTGTGGAGAGTATACTCAGTTGTGTGGTATTGGTCTATAATATAATGCTATAATCAGAGATGTAACATTTCCAGAAATTTCCGGAAATTTCCAGATTTCCGGATTTGGGGCCATAAATAAAAAAAATTCCAATTTCTGAGATCAAAGTGTCATGATAAAGGGTTACTGCATCAAAACACAAGTTTTTAAGTACAATTTATTGTTGTAGAAGGGGGTCTTGTATCCTCAAAATCCACGTAAGAAAATATGTCCCCGAGCTTCACCGATGCTACACTGAAATTTGGCACTTCACGTCTTCAAATTTGAGATTTTCCCTCAGGAAATGGGACTGCTCCTCTGTTACATCTCTTGTATAATAATGCTCAAAAGTGTGCATACATCATAAAAGAAGGGATTTTGTGGTGATTGGGGATCACATGGGAATCCCCGATCCTAATTCAATGACAGCCCTTGAACATGATATTTCTGTCTTCTGTCTCTGCATTATGAAATACACAATCACACAAAATGATGCTATGCTTGACTTGCATGACCAATGGAATAGCTATTGGCAGCAAGCGCAGAAACGTACATGGTGCTATTTCCGGCTATTCCCATAGTTTTTTTGGGGGTTTTACATGACGTTTTCAGTGACTGTTGAAATTATATTGGTATATGCTAATAATTATTCTAATTACAAATTCCTTCTATGTGACACATAGAGAGTTTTAATCTTTATTACCATTACAAGAGCTTGTTCCGTTTATGTCTATTGTATTCTCCTCTACTTATATAACCCTGGCCCATGCACCACAACTACTAAATGGGAAACAAACTAGGGGTTTTGATGGTAGAAGCATAATGGTGCATATATTACCATGTCCTATTCACTACTTGATAACTTGATGTTAACCATTAAAATGGCATTTTTGTCTCTATCGTTGGGAAAGAATCAAAATTGAAAGCTGAATTTCAGGACTACAATGAGAAAAATCGGGCCATGCTATCTAATGTCAAAATTTAAAAAACTTTAAGGATTAATTTAAGATTAATTCTGCTGGCTTTCACTTATAAGTTATGATGGAAGACATTTAGTGAAATCTGGGATCCTGGGCTAGAAGTAGCCCAGAATTGCTTGCTTCAAGACAGCGGTTTTCATTGTTTTAGCAAGTGAAACTGAACCATTTCTAAAGCGAGGGAGAAATAGCAATTCTGGCCGGATCCTGCCCTTGATTTCTTGGAAGTGCTAGGAGTGAAATTCCACAGGGTTTTCTTATTTCCTTACCTAGCCTTGTGCATAGCACGGTTAGGTCCTGTATTTGTGCGTTTTCTCTTCTTTGTTTCTTTGTTTCCCACTTTTTTTTTCAAAATGCTACTAGTGTGCGCAGCGCTTTTTTGGGTCGATTGCAGGGGATGCCACAAGACCTCTTGACACCAAGGTTCATACTGGGGTTTAACAGTTTGACCATAGGGGTCGCGTAGGGTCAATAGCGGTTCAACCTTGTCGCGCTGACACCCTTTTTTCCTTACTTCTCCCACAGTTCGCATGTGCTATCAATGCAATTTAGTCACAGTGATTGCAGATGAGGCCTTATGGGGTGTTCACAGATTCAATTCCAAAGTTCTTAGGGGGTAAAAAAAGGGGCAGTCTTCTTAACCCTCTGAATATTTCAAAATGCTACTAGGGTTACACGGTTGGCTTGATCTAAACCAGACTTGGTAGGATACCCTTGACCCAAGCTTCATACAGGGCATACACATATTGTGGTCAAATGTCACACAGGGGCCATTACAGGTCAGTTGCTGCTTACCCTCCTTTTTGCTGTTTCTACCACAAATCAATTGTTATATCACTTTAGACCTTGGCAGAAGAACCGCTGACCCAAGGCCCATATAAGGGTGTTCACAGATAGGGGGTGCAAAGGTCAGTCGGGATATAAGATCATGTCGCTCGTACCCTCCTTTTGATGTTCTGCACAATCTTGCTATAATCACTAGACTTGGTCCGAAGAACCAATGACTCAAGGCCCATATGATGGAGTGTGTTCACAAAATTTGGGTTCGAAGGTCACTGGGCCGATTAAAGGGGCATTCTTCAAAATCTTAAAAAAAGCCTTCTCACGCCATATCAATTGCTGAAAGTACCAAACTGGTCAGAAGAAATCTGATCTTCTTTCTCTGACAAATAAGGCGCGCTGACAGTTGTGCACATTCATCATCTATGGTCAGTGTATATATGGGTTGTACACAGATCTTTGATCAGTGGTCAGCAAGTGGTCATTGATTTTTTTTCCCACCAAAAAGTGGCCCTAGATCATGACCGTATGCATATTGCTTTGCTATGGTCGTGATATGGGGTATTCACAGATTTTTGATCAGAGTGGTCATTAGTGGTCGTTTTAGCCATTTGGCCAAACACATGAAAATTTTCCTTCTCTGACAAATAAAGCGCGCTGATTTTGACAGGTTGTGCACATTTATTGCATGTGGTCAGTGCCACATAGGGTTGTACACGGAATTTGATCAGTGGTCAGCAAGTGGTCATTTCGGCCATTTTGGCAAAATCTTATGAAAATGAAGTTACTTTGTTCTTATGCAAATGAATGGCCTTATGATTTCTTATGTGATGCTACAACTTTGGCAGTGGATATGGTGTGTGTGACAGATTTTGATCGTGGGTCATTTTGGCCACTTTGGCTAATACACATGAAATCTTCCTACTTTGCCAAATGAGGTGCCCTGATTTAGTTGTGTAACATTCAATGCCCAGGGTTTAGCTGATGTAGGGTGTACACAAACTTTTGATCAGTGATCAGCCAAGTGGTCATTTCAGCCAAGTATCCCCTTAACCTACATTTAAACAGATTTTTCGCTTAGTCAGCAGTGACATTTTATCCACATGGCTAAGGTCGTGCTCCTTCGAGCACAATTTGCCCTATTTCTTCTTGTTTTGACACAAAGGTCCATCCATACTCACTGCAATACCGTGCAGATGGATTAAAACCATCTCTGATCAACACAGCAGCAGCGCAATCCAATTGGAACTGTGTTGCTGCTGCATTGATTCAGAGTTGTTTTCAATCCATTTGCTGTCAGTGGCAGTGCATGAGTGCAATAGACCTTAATTGTCACTGTGGTGTGTCCATTTTTGTGACTGATGAATTCAACAGACTTCACAGAATAAAGTGCATGTACCACATGTACTTTTTCCCATAAAGTTCCCCACTGAATTCATCAGGGTCACCATTTACCTAGGTCACAAAAGGGCCACACGGACGTTGTTTTATAATTAGGAAAATTTAGGTATTTTAAGTCCCCACTCACACTATGTGTGATGTTCTTGTTTGTACCGCTACAATACAGTTTCTTTCCTAAGACAATAAGGACTGGAACTATTACCATATCACCTTACGACCATTGAATTCCGCAACCTCTTCAAAGAACAAGTAACAGCTTTCATGCGTCCACCACTTCCTGCATATGTAGACTCCACCAGGGGTGTTATTAATCACCAGATGGGTGGGTGGGTGGTTGTGCCGCAAAGCAGTAATCCACCCTACAGACTAAAACCGGTTTACTTCAATGAACTTCTAACGTGGCACGGTGATAGAACTGATGAGGGCATACGTTGTATAACTTATTTCTTGATGTCATTGTGTTATTTTATCTGATTGGGTTGCAAAAGTTTATATTGTTGTCTCTGGGCTACTATATATAAAGAAAGCAAAATGGAACTGTGTTCCACAGAAATAGTGTAACCAATATGGTAGCATTTGGTATGCTGTACCAGCATGTACTATTCAATAAAATTGCTTATATACAAATGTCTAATACTCTTGGGTTTTCCTTTAAAGGTGCATTTCATGATCTTAGCACCATTGTTTATGGTTCATTAGATATCGCTCCAAATCCCACCAAAAGGGAAAAGTGCCTTTTGCTAATTTTTGGCATAAAAAGGGTCCAATTGAGTAACGGGTGGCCCCTTACATTTTAACGTTTGGCCCCCTGTAGCCCTTGAACTTCGACCTCTGGGATCGAGATACCCAAAAGGCACACCAGGGGTACGAGGGCTATAAGCCTGCAAAATTTGAGCCCTGAGGCTGCTGTGGTTCTTGAGTTATGGGTGGCCCCCTACATTTTAACGTTTGGCCCCCTGTAGCCCTTGAACTTCGACCTCTGGGATCGAGATACCCAAAAGGCACACCAGGGGTCCGAGGGCTATAAGCCTGCAAAATTTGAGCCCTGAGGCTGCTGTGGTTCTTGAGTTATGGGTGGCCCCCTACATTTTAACGTTTGGCCCCCTGTAGCCCTTGAACTTCGACCTCTGGGATCGAGATACCCAAAAGGCACACCAGGGGTACGAGGGCTATAAGCCTGCAAAATTTGAGCCCTGAGGCTGCTGTGGTTCTTGAGTTATGGGTGGCCCCCTACATTTTAACGTTTGGCCCCCTGTAGCCCTTGAACTTCGACCTCTGGGATCGAGATACCCAAAAGGCACATCAGGGGCCCAGGGCTATCAGCCTACCAAGTTTGGGCCCCGAGGCTGCTATGGTTCTCTTTGAGTTATGAGTGTCCGTTTGAAGCGTCTTAGGAGAAGGAGAAGACGAAGAAGGAAACTTACAGCACGAGCCCAATATATTCCATGTTATACTGCGTATAAATCAATTCGCACAAATTAATAATCAACACGGGGGCTGCAGGATTTGTAGCTAACAACTAGATCCACGACCACATAACCCAGAGGGTGCTTTGAATCACTTCCCAGAATGCATTGCAATCTGATATACTGCATTTTACTATACCACATGTCAGTACTTAGAGATAAAAGTGTTTTTTTTAACAAAACAGTTCATGATCCATGATGCTAAAAATTCCCTAAGTACTAGCACTGACTGGGCTAAAAAGAGTGCAAAAGTCAGGGGTCTTATCTTCTGTTTTTTTTTTTTTTTAAGCATAGATATTTCTGAAGTGAAATTTTCCAAATGGTGCAATTATGGGATGGACTCGATACACCCTCCTAAGATCAAACCACCCAGCTAACCTTCGATGGACTCACTCTAAGTGAGAAGAACAGCCACCTATCCTGCCTCCTGGCCCTATCGGTGGACCAATTACTTCACAAACCCTCCGGACTTCAACCTGCCTGGCGTCAATCTCGCCACTGCCATATGCTGAAACTACCTAACAATTCTTCATTGACGACTGCTACCAACACCGTGATTGGAACTCATCTCCCATAGCCAAATTTATATCCAAGCTGAGACAGATCACTCCAAGCATATTCACAGATGCCGTTTGTCGCATTCCGCCACTCTAGAACTGCTTTGTCATGCGCACACCTTTGAGCTAGGTCTGTTATCCACGTCTTTCCTAATGAATTTTGTAATGACTTCAATATCTTGGAACTAGAGAAGAAATTCTGCAGGCAGTGTTCAATGGAGTTTGAAAGTTACGTCTCCCAAATGATTGGCGTTTTACCCCCCAACACCTTGCTATTTAACGCTCATAGTACAAAGATAGTCGGAGAGATATTTTCCCATATGGCCTGTTAAAGTTGGTATATAACACAATTTTTTTTTTTGCTGGGCGTGTAGATAAGGGTGGTTATAGAATTAGAATCTGCCGGGTGCCACCTTGGCACCTTTGGGCGGTTTGGAGAAACCAAGATGGCGTTGTCATAGATGATAATTATCTATTCGATCCTATATTATCAACTATGGAGTTACTAGATATACTATAGGATCCAAAGAACAAGTGCATGGCACTTGTACCATTGATTCATACTTCATATCAATGGGAAGCCAAATCTATATTTTAAAATATGCCATATTACAGCAAACATACATGGATAAAAAATAAACATTAAGTACTTAATAATTAGCGTTGTTGACAAATAAATATATTTCTGATACTTTTAAAGTTGTAACATGACGTCAATCAATATGGCAACCTCAAACACTGAATATCTTCACATAAATGCTAAATATTACCTAAAGTTTCAATTATGTATCAATGAACAATTAGAAATGTACCATGATCATAACCACGTGATACCAAGGTAATCCCGATTAAATAAAAATGGGTCATTATAAATTGAGTGCAATATTGTGAAAAAAAAAACGTATTCCTATGGATTTTGACAACTTTGCACCAAGTTTTATTCAATTTTGCGCATATCCAACAAATTGAAATGTATGTTGTATATTGGTTAGGATCAAATGAACATTTCTAATGTCATTGACACATTGAATTCGATTTGGAAGCTGTAATACTTATAAATTTGGTGTCAAGTATTTTTTTAAGATTTCATGTTTTGGGCTGCCATTTTGATTGACGTCAATGTTACAATTTTAAAGTATCAGAAATACATTTATTGTGTCTAACCACATAACCTAAGTACTTCATGTCTATTTTTATCGCATTTATTTGCTGTGGATTTTGGCTTTCCATTTTGAATTTGAAGTATGACTTAATGTTACAAGTGCCATACACTTGTTCATTGATCCTATCAGTTATAGTGATACATTAATAGATAATATATTATTTATGGCGACTCCATCTTGGATTTCCCAACGCCCAAGGATGGGCTCATGTGCACCCAGCAATTCCCTTTTCTAACACCCTAATCTATCATTTCTAGCAAAAAAATTGTTTAATCCTCAACTGTACGGTCACACATGACCTTTCTCTCTGTCTAAGAGGTGGGGATACTGGCATAGCCTAGTCCCGACGCGACAGCGAGTCATACATGTGCTAACCAGGCAATCCATGAAATCGACTATTAAAATGGATTGGCTAAAGAGGTCGCAAGGCATTCGGCACCGTCTGCTTTATCCCGAATACGTAGCCAAACTCATTATGCTATGATATCTCACTTTCACTTCATGAGACGCAGATGCCAGACACACGGTTTGAGCCCTGGAAAACTGGTTACTGTGTTTAACTTAACAGTGTAACAATTGAAGCCTAATTTTGGAGAAACCTTTCATCCCAGTATATTTATAAAGAACAGGGTTTTCAAAATCTATACGACGCCGACAAAATTCGGTTCATAAACGGCAAAAATTAAAATGCGATAGATCTGTCAAGGTCCATATTTATTGATTTCTTGTCGCATGTGCGATTTTCCTCTCCAAGCAAAAAGCAACAAAGCCCACACAGGCCCAAACACCTGGCTTCAGTAGAGTTGAATGGGTATACATCAATAACATTTCTATCGATAGGCAATCCCTTTAGTGATTTCTACCCAAAGAACGCAAGCAACTTTTTTAATTTCTGTTAAATTTCAATCAATTTTCAAGTAAACGAGACTGTACACAACTGTAACACTTATAACTGATCCCGATATTGATCGGACCTTATAGCTTAAAGGTGCAACGAGCGTTTCACATAACAGGTGACCCGAAAAATCTGAAATCTGATTTTTGGCACTGGTGCAAATCTTTAATACAAAATATCTGTAACTGAGGCGAACTATTTCTTTGGTACAAAAATTTGGAATTTCTCATTTCATATAGGAGCAATACAAAATTCACCTATGTTTTCCTATGAAATATAAGTAATATACAATCCTCCTTTATTTCATTTTAAGTTATTTCTGTAACCATATTGAACTCACTCACTATCACAGAAAATATGGGATGACTTGAAATCTCTCGTTGCAAAATCTTTAAATCCTCTCGCACAACCCATAGAACGCCTGAGTGTATCTTGCATCAAATAAATACTTGAAAATACATTCAATAATATTTTTGGTAATCTCAAATGTGGAACATCCAAAAGAATGAAGTTTGGCTCATTATTAGAAGTTTATAATGCCTTTTACCCTTCCAGCAAGTAATTTTGACATGGCAAGAATGCATGTGAATGTTATGCTGAGAGATAGACTTATCTTAGTGCAGTTTCAAAAATGTAAATCCTAAAATTAATTCGGGTGCAAAGAGTTAAGTTTGAGCAAGTCTAATGGGTCATGATTTGAAAACTGTCAAGAGTATCCTCTCGTAGAATTTGACTAACAATGCTACATTTCTGCCGACACGTTGATGTTTTGGTTAGTTGTTGGTCATCCCGTTGTTTCTACTAGGGAGATTGGTCGATTTGGATATATAGAGCTACAATAATCACAATGCGACTATCATATCAATAGCATTGACAGCCAGTCATGATAATACTTAATTAATACGAATAACCAATGACTTAAAAATTAAAGTCTGACTCAAAGATTTCGAATTTATTTTTTTTGTGTGTAATAATGTACAATAGTCAACTAGACTAAAGATAGTAACCTAACCTAAAATGCACAATTCCAAATTGATATGAATCTGATTTTTCGTTTTGATTGCAGTAAACATTTAATTGTAGTATTACGTCCCAAGGATACTGTGTATAACCAAATTCCGGATCCGGAAATTGTATTATACACAGATTGGTGATTTCTATAGAGGAATTCGATTTTAGCTTAGCATTACCCCAGTGATTAGTATAATGGACAAGCATTATTTACATGTCAAAAAACACGATTTTTTTTGGAAATTAGGGCGCCCTCCTCAGGAATCTCTGAGTCGGCCTTTAGGATATTGTGATTAAGCGTGTTATGTCCATCACAATCAACACCCAAACATCAACTCCTTTCAACAATGGTGAAATGTGACCCACGTTGTGAAAAATGTATTGCTACCAGAGAGTATGTCTATGGTTGTTTATATTCAAGTAAGTTTGGTGACATAAACCCACTCATCAATATTGTCTATAGTTCTATAGTATTCAGTTCAGACTGAAGAGAGGTTGGATGCGATGACTACACAAAAGGTGGGGTTTCCACATAAACATGCATATTTGCAAGAGTCATTTTCAAGGACGAGAATGCGCATCAATAATAAACAAGAAAGGACAGGATAAATCCTTGGGGATGACACAACATCACTATTGCTTTAAATTCGCATGAGAAATATTCATATTATACGTTTGATATTTGTACTTAAAATCTTTGAGCACTAACCGGCGGGACGTCGCCGTTATATTTTTGAATATTCTGTTTCAAAAGATAACATCTTCATTTTCCTGATGGGCACATTCAAGTAGCAACAGGTGAACAATACCTTTAAATGGATAGGCGAACAAGCAATAGTCCTTTGTTGTGTTTTTTAGATCGCTTTGCAAATCACCGTGCAAACATTGGGAAGGCCATATCCTAAAGGCCGACTTATGTGTTTATAACGATACAGAACTGGCCAGGGCCAGGGTCGAAATGGTTAAAAAGAAATAAACATTTAAGAGTAGTTTAGAAATAGGACGTTTATGGTTGACAGGGCAATCAGTTCTTTAAGATTTACGGGAATAGCATGGCATCATCAACACAACCTTATTCATAGAATAATAATCACAAATATCTGAGATCATTATTTCTGAAAATCAGATTAAGGGAAACCATAAAAGACCACGGGTAAGTTAAAGTAACATTTCAACTTTAATGCATTGCTTGTGGAGTTGGAGTACCTGTGCAATAATATCTCCAAAAAGACCGGAGTGCGTCGGTGTATCAGTGTTTGTGGTACAAGTGAAGCTTGAGATGGAGATGATCTAATCACATCACAGCGTCCCGAGTTTCAGCTGGGTGGCATCATTAAAAGGCATGATCATTTTAAGGCGATGAAGTGCTCATTTCTTGACGATGATGACGTGAGGCACTAATTTGACGCGAGCCGAACGAACAAAACTAACATGAATAAGACAAGTTTTTGACCGTATGGGGCTCGTGTGGAAACAGTGTCCACAAACAGTATGAAAATACAGCCTTGCTGGCGACTATGATGTTGCTGCTTAAAATTGCCTGCACGACAGAGAAGTTATAGAATCATCTGCAAAAAATTAAGCAAACAAACATAAAGGATATTATATATCAATATATAAATTTCCGATTATCAAAATATCATTTAAACCAACTATAGGTGTTATGTTTCACGCAATTCCGATGAAAATTCCACATAAAATAGTCACGAGAGATTTTTAGGTACAAATTTCTAAATAACACTTGATTGGTTGTAGAACCACCTACCCGCGAACGTTTGGAGGTTTATTGGACAAAAACAAAAAAAGAAGAAACCAAAAAACATAAACTTAAACTTGGTGTATTGGACAAACAAACCGAAAAAGAAAACCAAAATCACCAATTGTTAATTGGTTTGCTGTCCTAATAAAATCCAGCCCATAGAGAAGCATGCTTTATTTTTTGTAGTTGCACGACAGAAAAATCGTCGTTTTACTACATTTAGGCTTATTAATTTCAGTTGTGATTTAATACCTGATAAAACAAAGTGGTAAACAAATTGAAATAAAGAAATTATTTGGATTCGTAGTGTCTTGGGGCTGGGGGTAATCTTTTAAAAACTCGCCAGTTTGACTTATGGTCTATTCCAGTTGGTCTGAAAATCAGACCTTATGTCCTATAGGAAAGGTTTGATCGGCTGCGCTTTGGGCTATCTTTTGTGAATTAGTTCGTGCGCTACGTTTATGCCTATGTTAGTGTTAGGTGGAAAAGATTAAAAATGAAAGGCCTCTTGTTGCATCAGTATAAATCCGTTGCGCAAAATAAATTATGCCCGTTTTGAAAATACCCTCAATAGAAAAACACATCTGTTTTGTGTTGTTCAAAACATTTCAATCGTGGTCTATATGTACACACGGAAATGATATTCTTGAAAAACAACATGTTCTGAAAAAGGGGAAACGCAACATTGTTTTTAATGTTTAATGTTAAAAATCGTTTCTCAAATAACCTGAGATTGGGAAATTAAGAGGGGAACTAACTAAAAGAACGGGCGTGGGACAGGTCAACTTGAACGCTTTCATTTCCTAAGAGGCCTATATTAAAGCGACAAATGGCCACTTTTCCAAAATATGAAAGTTCTTCAATTTGATCTCAATGATCGTCTATGGAGAACATAGATTATTTTACACATAAAAATAACATATATAGGCCTACCCCAAAACAGATAGGGACATGATATGAGGATAAAGACATCCAGGTATTTGTAGGCCAACTTTTTAATTTTTTGTTTTTTTGATTTTTAATCAAACAAATGTGTATATTACATTGAATATTTTTGACCGGACTCAATGATATTAAAAACCACAAAGGTCTAGGACCCGGTCCAAACAGGTGCATAGCGTTGAGAATCATGCTACGGAGTTCGTGTTCTTGTGTTAAAGCCATTTTCGTCGTCTGCTGAATTAACGTCGCCGGCGACGTAAATTTATTAAAATCGTCTGTATACCCATAAGGAAGCTGATTGGTCTTAATCATTTCGGTGAAGGCTTTTTGTATATAAAAGCTTTGCACCATGCAATAAATATTCGATTTTGAAAAAATCTAGAGGCGCACTATTTTTCAAAGTGCCAGTGTCTCTTTAAAGGTTTATTTATAATAAGTGTGTCATGTGACGGAAGTAACAGTAGTTTTTGGCATAACTATACATTACCACCCTCCGTACCTACTTTGGATCATGTGGTTAATCAGTATACTGAGGAGATTTTAGGGTATAATGTAATTAAGCCATTTTTGTAAACAACACTCTCAACAAGGAAACGCAGTATGTTACAATTTTATCCTCGCCCATGGTAATTTCCCCATATCAGTTTACCCCAAACTTGTCCCTTCTACGAGTCTATCGCGGGATGTAATATATCGATCTGGAGAATTGCTTTGTGAAATTAAATGAGGTATCCAAAAAACGACCATTCGTAGCTTTACGTAGTATCATCTGCATGCCTAATGAAAAAAAATATATAGAGTAGAATGGCAAATACATCGAATCATCTTACTGAAGATGGATCACTTTTAAAAAAAAAGTATTCTTACTAATTTCCAGCCTATTTGATACTGATCAAATATAGCTAAATTCGTCATCGATCTTGGGGGCGGTGGATCACAGATTGCGTGTTTAATCTCTCTCCCCCTCTGTATCATGCTGAGTGTATTTTTTAACGTGTATTAGAACGTAGACCTAGGAAAGCCAAAAGAATGCGACGTGAGACGTGCAGAACTACAGCGTGAGTCAAAAAAGTATACACTTCCTTGAGAATTTGTGATATCCATGTGACTAATATTTTCATGAATAGTTGTAACCTTTGAATAGAATGCATCCTCCTGCATCTTTTAATACCAATTTATGGTGTTATGGTGTCAGGATGACTGCACAGGGGACAATTACTAAAACCAGTCCAATTGTGAGTGCGCCATTAAGCCTATCGGTCGTAAAAAGAGATGGACAATCACATATTCGAACCAGTGATTTCGTTGTGTAACACAGGCCATAAGTGGGTCAATGTATGCCTCCAATGAGCCCAGTGGGGACAGATACCTGCTGGCCACCGCCTTCAATCTAGAGAGAGTTTCTTAAGCAAAGTCCAACCTCTTGAAACAGTCTCTAAGGAGGTAAGATAAAGGTAAAGAGTAAAGACAGTCGCCTCTGTGGAAGAAAGACTTTTTTGCCATCAACCAAGTAACATCTATCGTTATTGAACCTGGTGAGCATCTCCCACCTGGATCTGACTCCTCATGGGCTGAATGCGATGCCTCAATAGATTGAGAACCAGACCTGGGCCGATCTAAGGTTTTCCTTGCAGAAGGGGGCTCATCTGGAAGCAGACCATGGTCCGTTCGCGAAACTCTGTCGGACCTCTACGTGTATACTACCTCATGCGTATTCCTTCATAATAGACCTTTTCTTACTTACCATTTCACTGCTTTGGATAAGTTTGATCCATCCAGAGGCATGACATAGTATGCACGTAGATTACGACTGAGTTTCGCGACGAACCCAGGATACTACCTGTGGTTGTGGGACAGCACCCAGACCATGGAACACCTCTTGGTCTGCCCACTGCTGGGAGCAACACTGCACAAACAAGGACCTGTGGAATTCAGTGAACAGCCAGACCCTTTAACCATCTCTGGCTGGATCATATTTGATAACCCAGTGTTTGGACACGATAATAAGAAGCCCATGGCAAAAAATTTGGCGCAAGTCCCAATTTGTCCATTTTCTTAAATTAGTACTACTCCTTTGCTTTCATCCCCTGCACCTACACCCATTTTGGTATCAAAAGATGCAGAAGATGTACCTAATCAAATGTTACAACCATTCATGAAAATCTTAGTCACATGGAATATCACAGCTTATCAAGGAAGTGTAACTTTTTGACTCGTATTTGGTACCAGCTTGTACGGTTGGTAAATTCTCTCAAAGTATGTTTGGTAAATCGCTAAAGAATGCATGTATATACCGCGGTAATATGATGAACTAACTTTTAATGATGATAAACTCGCGATTTCAACAGTAGTTTTATATCACGCTTAATCACGCATATGGCTACAATAATTGAATAAGATACTCTGTTATGCAGGGCTCGTTGCACTGGCCAAAATAGCACCTGTTCTACAGGTCTTCGCCGGAAAAACAAGCCCTCAGTAAAAGGACAACAAAACGGAATTGCTTCACCCACGCCGCTCCCTCAATCTATGCATCTTCACAATCCCACTCAGCTTCCTACTCACTGTCCTTCTGATTTTTCCATTGAATGGCCCCGTCCGTTGTTTTCGGTACTGGAATCTATTATAGTGTCGTATTCGGGAAATTGAGTGGAAATTGACACACGAGTGTTGAAAAGGCGTTGAGTTGTACCATACGACGAGAGTGTCCCCTTTGTATATCTTGACTATTGTATAATTACCATATTGCTAATAAAATTGTTCAATTTTCTAAATCATCAATAGTGTCATCTATGGTCCAGCATTGGAAATAATTGAAATAGCGTGGCATTGAACCGAATTATCAGTGGCGTAACCATGCGGGGGGCAGGGGGCGAGAGCCCCCAACAAAAACCCTTGCCCCCCCTTCGCCCCTCAAATGAACTGACGCTTTTTTCAGTGTCTATGGAGAAGTACACAATTTTGAACATTAAAAAAAAAAAAAAAACATGGCACCCCTTCAGCCCCCACCATTTGTAAGGTCGGTTCGCCACTGCGAATTTTATTCTCCTTTCCTTTTCTGCACTCCAGCCGGCCACGGTCGCCTCAACTGGTGGCCAAATTCAATGACCAAGTCACTTTCAGCTGTTTTAAGGATTGCTTTAACAATAATGAGGGCCCGTCCATCCTTTACATAATTTTAGTCAAGTTTCAAGTTCAGTTACGTATATTCGCATTTGAAAATGGGTCTTGTTGGCACCTGCTGTGGGCTTTCAAACCCTACGACCCTACTCCTGCATGTATAATGAATGCTGAATTTTGTATGTCTCTTCTCGCAATGCACCATAATTAAATATATCATTACATGGATAAAATAATTTTTATGACGCTACCCAACCATAATATTTAAATTACAACTTGCACCAAATCACATTAGACAAAATGCAATGTTAATAATATATTATTATGCTCATAGCGAAAGACCTAATTCCTACCAAGTAAGGGAGCCACTACTTTTAAACCCTCCAGATTGTCCAGTGTTTTGTATAATTAGAGTCTACGGAATATAGTCTGTCTTGTAGACTTACATGTTCGCCTTACTGTATTAACCAGATAAAGAAACTACAGGGGTATTTCCACTAAATGGATCAAAACTGCTTGAAGTCACAACGAATCTTGGTAAAACAATCTTTGACAAAGCCTATATCACCTGGTGGTCCTATGGCAATATACCTTCTGTTTTTTTTACCATGCACACCATTCAAGTTTTTAAAAGCTGAATTACCGTGGAACTAATTAAACAAATTAACTTATCAAATACAGATGGTGTATCTGGTATAAGTTTCGAGGACCTATCTAGTTGCTTTATGGTTACAGTTAACGTCGTGGAACAATTTACAGTGAATTGGGGCTTCGCTATCTACTGAAGATAGTAAATGGCGCCGGACTCGCTGCGAAAACAAAATCGTAGTCACCGGCAACGTCCATGAGAAATCAATTGTTATTATATAGTATGTAATAAGCAGTAGGTGTATGGCTTTAAAATAGACTAAATACCTTTGTCCTTTGGACTATACTAGGTACCTAGTAACATATGATCTTACGCGGTTTCTAGTCAAACAATTTGACCAGAATTATAGTCAAGATTGACCAGATTCTAGTTAAATTTGACAAGAGTCTAGTCAAATTTACAAATCCTGGACTATGTTAAAATCGACGGATATTTAAAACCACCAGATGGCCTATATGGGGTGTACCAGGTCGGGATGCTAAAAAGATATCGGGCCCGGTGTAATGCATAATACAAACACTTTTTCTAAACCATTGTGGTTTCCCTCTCCCACAATGCAATATTTGTAACTTGTGCATGATAGGTCATGTGATGTGACCGCCTACATACCCCACCTATCCAAACACACACAACCCAGACATTTAAAAGGTTGTTAGCACTGAGCATTTAAGAAATGTTTGACCTGGTCTTGAAAGATTTTGTGGGTCCTATAATTTTAAGCACATATATTTCAGAATCCTGATAGTGTATAGTAAAAATCAGGTACATCGCAATGCCATTGTGGGATTGCTTTAAACCACCACCATGGTCGGGTTAGTGGTTAAGCAAAGAGGTTCTATATAGATAGAAGAGGTAAACGTTACGTATCTTTAGAAATTCACAGTCTCGCATGTTTTGCCGAACAAAAAGAAAACCATAGAGTACCAACAATTAGAACCATGGCGGCCTCCGCTTCTTCCACATACTGTGGGTGCCGCTTTGCAAACACTAATGGTAGTGATACAAATTGATGTATGTGTTAGAGGTGGCCAGGGTAATAATAGTTGCACCCCCCCCACCACACCTCCACCCCCCCCTGATCATTGTGCTCAGATACTCTTTTTTGAAAAATGCAATGCGGCTTAGGTGAAAAGATGTATTCATTTGAGGCGGTTTATTTAAATCAGGGACGACTGAAGTGTATTTCATTCGGGTGTGGCGATGGTAGGACAAAATTTAACCCACCCATAGCACCCCAATCATCCAACAATGATATTTTGCCGGATTGTTTGTCGAATTGGCATTATGTGGTGTATACAAGCAACCCAAACATACTAATTATTGTGCAATAATCAAAATGTTAGCGCCCAGCACGGACGACTGGTTTTGAATGGGCTTCCACTCCCTTGGTTGTAAGTCACAAGGCCGTCTGATATTTGTCTGGAACTGCCACGTTAGGCACACTGTAAACAACACGTAATAAATTAGGTAGACGTTTGATGTGAAGTCCCATGATGACAAAATTAGTACTATACAATGATTTCCGTTATTCGCTGTATGACCAGTGTACAGTAACGTTGACGGAATGAATGGCAATACCTCATTTTGCAATCTATGGACTTCTATATGAAAGTTACCGTTAATTAAGGGGTTATCTCACCTAGCATGTGAAGTAAAATTCTCAGTCAAATATGAGGTAAATCTACAAACTATTTTCCCGGATTGATTTCAACCAATAAAGATAGTCAAAACCGAATAAAAATAGATGGAGTAAGTGCTGCACGAAAGGTTCTTACGCCATATCCAATGTCAGACATAATGAGAAGTAACTTGCAGTCAGATAAGGCTAACCCTTTACATGACAAGCATGTTTTTTTTTTTAAATGTTTTAATTTCAAAACCTGAATGTTATAACAGTGACTCTACCAATTGGTATGTTCATATGCAAAATGAAAAAGATTGGAGAAATTGTGTCCCCCTTAAGTTTGTACTTCTTTGTTAAACTTAAAATGATTCGTTGAGTGTATTGCGCTTTATTGTGTTAAAATATCACAAATGGCCTGAATATTAATTTTCTGCAAATTATGGTAACTTTTGAAAAATTGTACGGGATTAGCTACACCTCCATTGTTAACAATATATTGTCAATTTTTTACTGCCAAGAAATTACGTAAAAATACAGTACACTGTAACAATTTGAAGTGTTTGAATTAAAATTCAACATCAAAAACACTCAATACATTTGGTGCGTAATTACAAAGGATGTGAAGGTGCAGAGAAGTAAAAAAAAAAACAATGATGAACACAACTTGGAAAGAGTTCCATATGAACCACCTCTTTAAAATTGTATAGGGAACAAATTCTTTTATATTATGGCCTTATACTAATGAAGACTCTAACCCTAAGGCCAAAAATAAAAAAGAATTTGTTACATGCAAAACTTTGAAGAGGGGTACAGGGGGTATATGGAAGTCTTGCCCACAAAATTAGTACTAGGCCTATACACAAATGTCAACCATTTTACGGCGCATGCATATACTGTAAAATGTACAGTTGGTTGCTGGAAATATGTTAAATTTACAGTTATTCCTGTATAAATTTGTAATTAAATCGATAATTGAAAATTATAAAAAATGTCGAATCCTTCAAAAGCGAACTAGAGATCAGCTTTTATAGTTGGTCATAATGGTCTGGACAAGTGCGACATAAGAAGTACAGCATTTTGCCGATTTTCCAAATTTGATACCTAAGTACTGTAATTTTCTACGCCTTTTAAGTGGTATGTTACTGTCAATTTCACTAAGTTTTATTAAGGACTATGGATTAAAAAAAATGCTTACCATTGGTTTATGTTACGTTAAAATATACGTTTCCCAGTTGGTCTAAGGACTTTCATTATTTTTCATCTATTGTTAAGTTGTTTACGTCCCCAAAAAATTCATTACACGTGCGCTTGTTTAAAAAATTGTCTTTAGTCAATTATTAAGTAAAAACGCTTGACCATGAAATCTTCTATTTTATTTACCTCTCCGCTTACTTCTATTAATTTATTTTCATAAATATTCGTCGAAATCCATGTAATTCCGTGAAATCCGGGTCTATTATTTGAGATGTATGCGAATGTACGAAATACTGTAATCTTTGGTCATTATAATTTAACATTAGCCTCAGTATCGTCTCCTGTGCTCTGTGTAGAGGACATGTGTAGGGCTAAAAAAGTTACGCCTATAACATCAGCCAAATGTCTGTCTTTCCTTTGTTGTTATATTGTTTGTCATTTGTTTTTTCTTACTTCTTTCTTTTTTCTCATATAATAGCACAGACTTCATTTTCTTTCTTAATTTTTTCAACAAATTTATATTATTTATGTTTTTTAAATATTTGACTTGTTTTGACATATTAAAGGAAACAAAGGAAAAGACATAAATTATGATAAATGTTGTTTAAGTATAGGCTATTCTATAGGGCTTAATAATACCAATCTGATCCTTTGTAAAATTGGGGTAGGGATTGTGATGCAACATTCAAGTTTGTAACTGCATCTCTAAATCTTTCATAGGGGGGGCAATTTTGTTGATACTAGTTCGCGGAATTGTGGCCCCAAAATCATGTCTCGAATCAAGTGGCTATTTTTCAAATGATTTGAAGAATCGTTTTATGCTCTTCACAGTTTGGTTACATCTACATAATTCATTGAATAAAAGCCTAGTATCTTTTGACAACATAATTACATTTTAACCCTTCGCGCCATCTGTATCACGTACTTATGAGCATAGAAAGTACACGTATATGCACGCACACACACACAACGCATACGTACCCACATGTGTGCGGAGGTATGTGTATGCCAACGTACAACTCCATACACTCGAACACAACTAAATAAGGGCAGATAGAAATTCATGAATAAAACAAGTAGACTTTAGCAGACAGGTAGGAAGCAAATGAACAGAACAAAAATATGTAAAGAATTAAATTGGATTCGTCAGATACTTTTACCACTTTTAACATGACCAACATTATATATTTAAAGGCAAAAGTACTAACTATAGTGCTGTGACTGTCAAATACGTAGACTGGCCATTATGCTAAAAAGACCCTAAAAATCGCCCAAATAAATCACATGCGTTTGTTAGGACTTGGAGTAAAAAATTAAAAACCATACCAGATCTGAAGTGCACACGCGCCGACATAAGAGCCCTGTTACAAATGGCTGGTCATATTACAGTTTGAAGGCCTATTAATTTGAAAGATTGTTTAGAAATCTGATGACATACATAGGACGCTAATGAATGATTTAATTGGGAGGTCAATTGAAGTTATGATTTCCAGTGTTTTCTATGCGATCCATTTCTCTACATAAAAGTTGGCCTACGAATAGTCTAAAATTGCAGTTTCCATTGACATTCTGTTTAAATGACATTTTACCAGTTAAATGTTGCCGATTTGTAGTTGATTTTAATTCTATTGGAGTTTGTGAGTACCTATTATTGTTGGAAATTACAGAAAGGTATAACAAGATTATTTCGCTAGATAGTGATTAAAAAAGTAAAATAATTAAAATTGATCGCAATATTTCTCAACTCACAAATTGAATATACTATAAGAATTAACAAAGTAAGCCAAGAGTTACGACTTATCCAAAATTGGGAATTTCAAAAATTCTGTCTGTAGGTGACACAAAAATTACACCAAAATGAAAGGAATGTTTGTCGAAAGAAGATATATTTTATGGAGAAGCAAAAGCTTAAACATGGGGAAATAAATACTTGATAAACGATTTTAAACTTTTACCCCAAAAAAATGCCGTGAACAAATATCATGGTCATCCAGGATATGAACCCGGAACCTTGCAACTACCGAGCGGATGCTCTACAATTGAGCAAGAAATAACGCATAAGAATAGCACTGCATTAATATCTAGAGTCCTTAAGTTCAACTCATTGCCCCAACAGGTTATTGGTTTTTTAAATTGGAAATCGCTTCCAAAATGACAAATTTAAAATAGTAGAAAAAAGTACAAACACCAGTTAAAAAAAATCATGGATATATGAAAAAGGGACTCTCATTTTTGTATGTGATCGGGTAATAGACCAGTTTAAAACTCATTTTTATATAGTATTATTACCCGGATGTTGAAAGCTCCCTTTCCCAGAAAAGAATGTTCTCCTATTGCAAATTATGAATGAATGCCATGTATGTTTGACTAGCTTTTATGTTCTAAAATCTTCTTTCTAAGCTCTTGGATAGAAGATATTAGAAAAAAGGATTGAATTGAAGACCTTTAGATATGTGTTGTTCCTACCTGACTCTAGCTTATGGTGATCGAAAGGGCCCGATTCAGATCCTTGATGCATGGTCAGTTTTGTTTTCACACTGACATTTCATTCAAAGTGCTTGCATTGGTTATATCATACACGTAGAAAATTAGCCTATTGATCGAAGTAAGTGCACACATAAACTACTTATAAGCGTTTCATTATAATTGTGTTGACTACAAAAATTCACGTTTGTACGCATTTACTGTGTATCTATGAGTTCGGCTGCGGTAAGATAGTCGATGAAGTAAACACACACGCATCTGCACATAGGGTCGTCTCGTATAACATTAGAAACGAGGATTCCTGGTTTGAAATGAAGAAATCGCATTTGTGGAAGTTTAGGTTATACATACGGTTCCCCTGATTATCAGATCATTATTGACAGTAAGTTTGAAATTAACCAAGTACAGACGAGCTCAAACGATCTGCAGTAAGCAGCCAGCGTCCTAAGCAACGGTCGCTAAGCCTTCTGCTCTTTTACCGCGCTATCTTCCATTATTTATAGCGGCCGGAGAGTGGTTTTCATCCAATTGTAACGGGAAGGCAATCGTACCTAACGCCGTTCGGAGCGGGGCCAGTAAAATAATTATTACCTCTGACAAAACGCTAATCGTTTTCTTCCTCTTTAGGTACCCGCGGTTTTTAGCAATCTATTCCGTTCCCTTAATCATCTTTCCGGCAGTTCAACTGTGAAGTTAGCGCATATTTAGGCGGAATACAGTCCAAATTTTTGAAAAAGGACAAAAGTGGCCATCGATCATTCAAAAAAAAAGGCCCTAGTGCATTGGTAATTGTTGAAAGACGAGGTTGAGATGCTTCGGATGAGCTAATTTTCTCCTTTTTGAATAATCGGAGAAGAAACAGTCGAGCGGGGGAGCGATGTGGGAATGATTTTTTTTCTGTCTCTAAGATTTATTGGCACAAGTTAGGTCACCTGCCCAAAGTCTAGGTTTGAATATTTACTAACTCATCTTATTGTGTTAAACCGATTTCTTAATTTTCTTGGTTTTGATAAAGGACAACGTGGCCACAAAGATAAATAAAATAATTGATTCACATTTGACATTTTACAAAGAAGTATGAAATAATTGCTTTTTATACTCGAACAAACCAAGAAAGAACAAAGAAAACTAACAGAAGACAAACTTTTGGTTTAAATAATTGTTTTTTTTTGCGTGTTATTGGTTACACTATTAAAATTCTCTGGAAAACGGCGGAACTGCATGCAATTTTCCGTTTTGTTTAAAAGACTTAATCCGTTAATTTAGCTAATTTCCGACCAACGAAAACAAACCTAAACAAGTTTTGAGTATAACTGTCCTGCTTACATTGCCCTATTCATCTAAATAGTTAGCTGTTTCCTTAACCATGTAGTCAATTATAACATTTAGACCTATACCTATAACTGGTAATGGAACCCGTAGCCCTCTGATTATGAAAAGTACTTTACCACAATACCACGCTACCTTACAGGGAATATGAGAACATTTAATTTATATATTCAAAATTAGTTTTCTTTCAAATTAATATATGCGAAATTTAAGTGAACAAATATCATACAAAAACCTGAAAAGAAACGTTTTAATATACCTGCAATATATTGATAGGTAAGCGATTGTTTACAATTTGAAAGAAGATGCAATTAATTCTTATGTTTTTAGTTCTCTGACAACCTTACTAATTAATTATGACGAGGGTGGGTTTTGCAGCAAATGGTCCCGTATTTTCCTCATACGCAGTTTACTGCAAAAACCGGCAACTCGCTGTTTAAAAATCTGTAAACTGACAACATTTCTATTCATAGGTGTAATAGGCCGATCCGATGTGTGTATGTGGGTGTGTAGTGTATGTGTGTGGTGCGTATGCGTGTGTGTGTGTTGCTTTAATTTGTAATGCCACACAGGGTAACAATAAGTGGAAAATCAATAAGCTATAACACAAACATCTGAAAACGTCATTGGTTCAGACAGCCACTGTCTGTCATCACTCATGAGTTTTGGGGTTTGTTTTTAAATTTATTTTTGACGATAAATATGTCTCCTCTCCTGTTGGTGCCGCGCCCTCGCCTCCATCTCAAACTTCACCTTTGATTGCAATACGTTTTATCAGTTTCAATTAAAAATAGGCAAAGCTTAAATGAACTCTCCCGTGACTCCTTTTGTGCAACTTTTTCAGTTACAATTATCAAACTTTACATCCTCTGTATAGGGCTGCTTGGAAAAAAGGTAAGCTCATGGTTTTCTGAACCCTTATTTTCTATGCAAACTCTGTATTACCTGAAAGAAGCTAGTTTGGAATTTAAACAGAATCCCTTTTTCGAATCCCTTTCTTCGAATCCTTCCTATTTTGTATAAATGCATTTGGGAACAAAAATATTGAGCTTTATGAGGATTCTGTCATTTACATAGTAAAAAAAAACAAGACCCATCAATGTACAGAAAGTGATTCTCTTTGCGTTTTCAATGAGAGGAAAATTTCTAGGGTGGGGGCTGCTGCAAAAGGGGCAGTCGCTCCTTCACATTTACAAATCTGTGCCCCCCCACCCCCCCTGACCACACACACAGGAGTGGTAACACTGCACGAGAAAATGATAGTAAAGATGGAATGTTTAGATAAAGTGCTAAGTGGCCCCTCCACTTTAAAATCATCTCGCCGCGCCGCGGTTTTTATTTTTGCCACTAGGACGATGGGGGACAATGTCCTTCTATGCTGTTGTTTGTGGGTCTCCATTGGGGGGGGGTGTGGGAAACCAAGTGTAAATTCATAATAAAATTATGAAAATAATAAATCGTCTGTTCCCACAAATAAAACTGGCACCATTTCTTGAAAAAGAATAAAAGGTTCACTTCAATTTCATTTCCCCAATATCAGTGACTAGTGGATACACATAGACAATTCAGCAAACAATGAATTAAAGATTTCCAATCACCGGCCCGGT
Organism: Ophioderma brevispina; assembly: GCA_023653785.1. Classification (NCBI taxonomy): domain Eukaryota; kingdom Metazoa; phylum Echinodermata; class Ophiuroidea; order Amphilepidida; family Ophiodermatidae; genus Ophioderma; species Ophioderma brevispina. The sequence continues at coordinate 13,393 of JAMKCH010076582.1, read as the reverse complement.
ATGCGGCTCGTAGACAAACACTTCAGAGTCCCTTTCATCTGGGAGTGGCAGGAACCATTGTTATAGTGTCGCGCAGCTGAAGGATTTCAGCTGTACGCTCTCAATTTAGAATTGAGTACTTTTCAGCAAAATACTTAAACCTCATTCACAAAAATAACATATTTGAGCTTCTATAGTGCGTTGTTCAATTAACTTTGGACATGTTTTTATCATTATTCGGAAAAGGAAGAAACATGAAAAAACATAATAAGAGAATGTTGCTGGGCAAGCGTTGACCTAACACAACTTTGTGCAGAACCAAAATCAGTAACTTATTGCCTTCATTTCTTTTCCCAATACCGCGTTTTACAGAAGAAAATTTTAGTGTCAACGACCTATATTAGAAGTACACTGGTTAGTTATTGTGAGAGGGAGGGTATTTGTCACTCACCCGAATCGTGGTGGTGGTAACACACTGCTATAACAATGGCCCTAAATACCCGGCCCAGGTAAGATCTTTAGCTCATGGTTTTGCTGAAGTCTATACACATATCCATGGTCTCTGATATGGGAAAGGGAAAAGAAAATGAGGTGACATTTTAAATATTTTTAAGAAAATGTGCCCAGTTTTATGTGCGGGAACAGACAGTTGTGATCGTAATAATTATATGAATTACCACTGGTTTCCCTTAGCCCAGATGGGGCCACAGAATTGTATTACAGTGGTATTTGGTCCACGTCCCATGGGTTACCACCTTTTACTTACGAAATAGCACTGTTAGCAAGTGAAGTTCCATGAAACGGCAATTACTATGGCCTCCTACCGTGTTTTATTTTGCAATTTCTATCCATAAGCCCCAGGAGGAGATTCCTGGTGGGGCTGTGTTCACGACAGCACATTGTAGACTAATTAAGTTGCTTTATACAACTGCGGCTCATAGGTAGACCTATGTTTTGCACCCAATGTTGCAAATCGGACACAAGAAAGTCTCCCGGGGAGAGGCTCCTTGGCGTTAATGTGTATTCCATTAGGACTATTGCGCCATCTCGAAATGATTGAAGAACCCTTATTCTTGCGTCAGCGAGTGATCTGCGCAGTTCAAACACTAGGTAATAAAAAGGTCGTTCAAGCTGAATTTTGGGATTTTTGCAGGAGCACTTGGATCCTACCCGCATCCAATTTGATCATATGCGTTTTTTTCCACTTATATCGTACAAGATACACAATGTGGCCGTGAAAACAATGCGCTCTGAGGACACAAAATGGATGATACTATTTTTAAAATTCTATGGCTATATCCGATTATCCAACACATCTGTTAAACATTTTCAATACTGGCACAAAATATTGTAACCAGGACCTCGTCCGTCGACTTACCTCCAATGTGCTGGTGAGAATCATAGGCGTATCCCCAGGTGGGGTGGGCGGGGGGGGGGGGGGGGGCATTGCATCTCCCAATGTCAAAAAGAAATTTTTATTCATCTGAATCGTTGCATATACGCGGCTATATGACGTTGTAATTCGATATGTCTGGGGAATTTGCAAGGGCGTTGTATAAGAAGGAATTGTTCCATAAAAACACCAAAACGCAAATCGCAATTCAACTGGAATCTTGGAACTAAAATTTTCTGATGGAGATCTAGTGAACCATAGAAAAACAGAAGACTATTAGAGGTACGAAGCATCTTCATATTTACTACATTCCAGATAGGCCATGATACGTTCGTGATTAACGATCTTTTCGTGTTCTGTGCTCCAGCGCTGGGATCACTTACTTCCTTCACTACGACATTTTTTTAAAAAGATTATGAAAAGTAAAATTAAAAAAAAAAAAAAAAAAAAAAAAAAAAAAATATTTAGAAAAAAAATAAAATGTCAAATCAATTTACTCCCAGAATGTCAGTGACCAATATGTACACGTCAACTCAAGCCAACAATAGAGGCTAATGATATTCAACAATACCTAAAAAAATACTTCAGATCTCTCTCAACAGGGTATGCAGGTCCATTGTTACTTAACCACTGTTGAAAACGATTTTAGTATATTCAGGTGTTATGACTCCCGCCGTATTGGCTCTAGATCTGTTCATAACTTAAAGGCAACATACTCACCTCGTTTATGTTTTTAAAATGTACGGTCGCGGAAACCATTGCCCTTTTGGAAATTGAATAGAAATAGGTTTTCAAAGACAAAATTGCGGATCTAGGTATCCACAAATTAGGTCAGTCCTTGCCATGGGCTTGTCTTTAATGAATTTGGTCCTTTACATGTCTTTTCGAAAAAAAAAATTATTAATCATATGGTCAAAGGTATTTGAACACACCAGTAGAGATTCTCAGATTTCTTTTATTGCGAACGAGGAAAAACTTGCCAAGGCGGCAAGGACCATAACCAGTCTAAGTTTATTCAACTGCGTACACAATAACAATATAGACCCAGATGGAAAAGAAGGTGAAGTGTTGTCCCCGGCCGTTATTGAATATCATTAGCTCATTGTTCGCTTGAGCATGTTGAGGTTATGTGTTCCATTGTCACTGATATTTGGAAAATGAAATGAGTTGACATGTTATTCATTTTTCTAAATAATGTGTACTCTTTTCATGTGGGACACAGCTTCGTGGTTAGGGGATAAGATTTTTTTAATTTTAGTGAAGGAAATAAGTAATCCCCACCGCTGGAGCACGAAAATTTAAATAAAAGGCCAAAATTGTATTATGTACCATGGCCTAATACTGTCATAACCGTTTTACCCCCCCCCCCCCAAAAAACAATATTTTTACTTTTTTTATTTATTTCTGTGTGTTTTTTACTTATTTTATTAAAATTGAAATATGATGCCCGTATTCGCAAAACGATGTTTACGCTTAATCAATGGTTAATAAAGTTAAATCGCAATTTAAACGGCCGACTAAAATAAAAGCAATCTAAAGCATGGTAAATTTACAAGTTGTTTTAAATTTTAGTTGAACATCGTATAAACATGCCTAAAACGTTGTTAAACTTAGAATTGGTCTGGGGGTAGTTTAAGGCGTGTGTAAATTCAGTTTTCATCAAAATGCCTGTATTTTCAGCTCTGTGGTACTCGTGGCTGATAGTTACCCTCGACATCTTATTCTCTTATCTTTCTTTCGAGTCATCAGTTGATTTCTTCTCGTCCATTTTTCCTGTGCTTCTATTTTTATGCTCGTGGTTATCTGTTATAGTATTGAATGTAGCAAGTGCGCCACAAAGAATAAAACAGTTTTAAATAGGCCCGGGGGTTTTTGTAGGAATCATTCAACAAAATCTAAAGCTCCTTGCGTAACGCGACATTCTCTAGGCATTACCGGGCTTCGTGCATTACATTTACAAACTAGGAAGGCTGTGGAAATAAAATATTGTTCACGCCCATACGTAATGATATAGGCGAAGTTAAGTCACCACAGTTCGGTGGATGATATTTACGGCGTTGAAATTACAGTGGTTAGCTACTAAACGATTTGTTAAAATATTTAACCTTGCGGTTTCTTAACAGTGCGTTAGCAAACCACAGTTGGCCTAACACGTTTTTTTTAAACATTCGTTTGAGATACGGCCCAAAATGTTTAAAATATAGTAAACACACACATGTGTCTCCAAGTGTTCCTTGTGTTTTTGACTTAAGGATGGACATCGGCATCGTGAGACAATCTGAGGAATTGAAAGTATCGATGACTTCATTTCTATGGGTTAATTAATTTCGCGTAATGGAGACACAACTTCGTTTTTATTCGTTGATTGAGTTGTTATGCACTTTTATAAGACGATGTGTTGACCACTTTGCATCTGTAAAAGCAAAGGACGATGAAGAATTGTTATGGCTTTGTTTCTGAAACCAATACATGTGACGGCTTTATCAAATCTTTCGAAAGATTGAATCACGACAAAAAACAAGCATATCGAATGAAATAGGATTTGGAAAATGAAAAAATTGCATCATTTGAAAATAGGTGGTCTTTTTCAAAACGTGCGCTAGGTAAGCCATCATGAATTAAATCAAGCAAAATTACGTCGGCGTATATCAAAAACGTGCAGAACAGATATACAGCTGTTTTAAGTTTAAATCGCCTATTAGGGCATAGGCCAAATTTTCTTCTTGCCATGATGCAAAACTTTTAAAAAGGGCGTGTCTTAAAAAATGAGCTATGCTAAAACGTGCCCATCACTCCACATTCAAAAAATAAATTTAAATTTCAATATGTAATGCTTAGACAAAACATACCACTCCGGAAAATCTATTTGAAATTATGCCTGTGTCTGCTTGCAAAAAATGGAGAAGATGGACTAGCTATAAGTCTGAATAAGATAGGAACATTGCTATACAGTTAGAGGCCTCCTTGAGCTGCAACTTTTTACATTCCTCCCGCCATTTATACTCATACTAATATATTTGATATATAGATGGACAAAATCGTTCAACATTTAAATTGGGCCCTATTTTCGTAATTTCCGTAATCGTGTCCGTTTCCATTCCTTGCCGTTATAAAAGTGGTTTCGCACAGTTATTGATTACCCGGGCACTCATATTCTAAATTAACAATATAGTTATAGGTTTAACGACCCCCCACTCACTCTTTCATAACAAATGAAAGAGAGCAAAACTACTTCATCATCGTCGCGAACAAAATGTCGGCACTAAAACACACACCTTTATCTTGTCATCTTATCTTGCACTCTTCTCACAGTTTCAATTTATAAAGCCCATCTCACTGTTAAATAATAAAAATGTCCGTAAATTAAATTTTCCGTATTTCCCTTTTTGAAATAAGGCATTGTAAAGCATAAATAGTGTATGCATTTTTATGGTGATTATCACCAAACTTCACCCACCCAAACACCCGTAAAGTACACATAGGCCTACGTGTATATTCTTAAACCGCCACAACCGCGTACATCTATCCCACACTCGCCTTAAAGTTCTGTTTTAATTTACGGGGAAATGTTGTGACACCGAAATACGGAACAAAAACAAGCATTCTTATGTTAATCGACGACATAATATTTTCATAAAGAATAATAACAAAGTTTAGGTAAAAGCATGAACATTGAGGGAGGACAAACACTGAAATAAGCAAAATATGAGTTATGTCATTTCAGGCAAATGGTTTGAAAGGTCTCTGGGAATGAAGTGACACTTATAAAGGCACACAGGTTGTAGAATTATAGTCCGGCGTGCTCATAGTCCGGCATAACGGTATATAAAGAATAGGGCACTCAATTCAGTGAGTTGACTATTCACGCAACGTTATATTGTTTAAGCTCTATTTCCGTTATTGTCTAGGAGCTCGGACTGCGGAATGGGACTATTATCTGCTTTCACCCGGTTCAATATAAAATAGATGATTTTTTAGATATATATAAAAAAAGCCCGATGGTTTTCATTATATTGTCGGTAATTTTGTCACCCATAGCTATACCACAACACCCAAAGCTTGAAATCGCCTCTGTGGGCCAGGACATTCACAGTACCCACCGTTCCACTTACTTCTTAGACAAAAGTAGTTGGCACCCTTGGAAATTTTGATCTTTACACTTGCATAATTCAAATAACCATTTTTGAAGGTATGAATGAACTTTTTGGGGTATCAAGCTTGAAGTTTTGGACTTTTCATGAAATCTCCCCTTTCAGCACCAATCAATGTTGTGTATTGTTAGGCGCACTGTCACACAATTTTCGTGGTTTCAACTTTGTCCGGGGGAGCGGGGGCGATTTTACCGTACGGTAAGAAAAGCGTGCCAACATGCACTTTTGTCCAAAGATGTGGTAGGAACCATCTGGGATTAACCACCCTCACCCTTGCCAGAATACAACGACGGGAAACCAAGTTGCATTTGTAAAAAAACCCCAAATGGTATGTTTTGTTTGTTTATGGCCACTGTCATTTCTAAAGTACAATTACCATTCATATCATAGATTCATATCGGCCAATAGGATAATGTAACGTGAATATACGGAATATAAAAAGTTCCAGTGGTAGCCAGCTTTGTTTGAGGTCTTATTTCTTTTTTTTTATAACAAAACCAGAATAACAAACACTCAATAGGACACAGTTTGACAATGATGGTTAGTTACCACGAGCTAAATCAGCTACAAATTTTACAAAAATGTGGGCAAGGATGATGTCTTACGATTCTAGTTTACACATATCTTGTGTGTACAATTTGCATGATTTCAACATAAAGTCATTTGTGAAAAAACCATTTTTAAAAACAGGGAAAATTAATTTTGATTATAAAAGATTAGTGGTACTTTGGCAATTTTCCATCTTCTGGGCATATTTACTTTAAAGAATTTTCCCACTTGATTCTAGTTTATATTTTTAATGTGGATCGACATAATTAATACATATTGCACATATAACTCTATTCAAGGTTGCTTTAAAACAACTAATAATGCTGAATTTAATTATTTAACTCTACCTTTTGGAACTTAACAACAATCATATTGAATCTCATAAGGCAATTTGGAAAACTTATAAAATGATCTAAAATTAAAAAACATAAATATTCAGCTCTCTAATGAAAACTTAAAATGGATATCATGTAAGCATAACTAAATGTTGTACAATTCTGGTAATTTCATTCAAAATTTCTTAAATGAAGTACAGTTACTACAATACGGACAAGGAAACACAGACACACCACATAGCAGTATAGCACGTAGGGTTTCAAGCAACTGGAAGTGAGACTTTTTGGCCTTAAGTACAGTACTAAAGTTACAGAAATTATAGCAATTGCCAACAATTACCAACATAACACAAGATATAAACCAGAGACTCCCACACACTGGTTTCTTATGGGCTTCTTCTAAAAGATGACTCTTAATCTTTTTAAAGGGAACATAATTTCTGAAGAATAACAGGACTGTGACAGATGAAAAGGGGACATGTGTGTGTATTTGTGCAGTTATATACGAATAAAAATATACGAATAAATTTATTAGTCATTTTCAGCACTGGTGGCTGCCATAATTGCAGCTGAGTCACCCAAAGATCCCTATTTTGGGGAGGAAAATTTTACCCAGAATGACCTTAAAACTTAATTTTTAAACAAAAGTTTGCAAAAAAATTCCCCAAAAGACACCCATTTTTAAAAATATTTTTCAAAATTGTCACCCCCAAAACCCCTATTTTTAGACGTATTTGGCTGTATATCACCAAGGACCCCTATTTTTGGAGTCCTATGTCACCGAATGCCCATGGCTTGCGAAGTGGCCAGCTTTATTTCCATATGGAGTGCCGCCCTCCTGGGACTTCTAACATAGTTCTTTACACCTCAAAAGATTAAACCAGTCTTTTTTTATTAACTTCCATGTTAGTATGGGGAAGAGGTGGCAGGGGGGAAAATAGTACTCGTACCCAGAAATCAGCCAATGAATAGCCCTGATTCATTGAAATATTCATGAGGTTGTAAACATTCATTTGCACTACACTCAGACTAGTGATTCAAACAAATACGGTAGAACAAGTTTGAAGTAGTTCTCAAAAATCTCAAGGATATCCTCATATTCTAAGGTTCAACTCATTTAGACTCATTTTGCTTGTGGGCTTGTTAATCCACTGTGCTGTATGTGCTGCTGTGTGTAAGTATTGCATGTCTGCTATGGTTAAAAACAGTTTGCGGTAAAACCAAGTCCACTGTCATTGCTAGATTTATGGCATTTATCACGGGCTAGATGGTGGATCAGCCTGGGCTCTCACTGGTATCATGATATTCTGCCCTCTAGGGTTAAAATACTCAACACAGACAGAATAGAAATACAGCTTCACGGTTCATTTGTCCATGTCAAATGAAAAATGGGGTGGTGCCATGCTTGCACTTCCGCACTACTGCCACAACGAGGTTGAAACAGAGTTTAGTGTGTTGACAAAAAAAATAATCAAGACATGCGGTTAGTTGGACAGTTTTTAATATCACTCAATTCTGTGGGCAAAATTGTGCCAATCTTGACACAAAGTGATACAGGGTGCCTTGATTTTGTCAGTAAATGCTTGCAGAAAATAAATTGTTTCATGTTCTCTTACATTTTAAGTTCCCCAAAAATCTTTCAGATGTCATAAAATTTCTGTGCTCGATTCTTCCAACTTCTATACGTTTCCATATTGTAAAACTAATGAACGTGCACCAAATGAGAAACTGAAATTCACTTAAATTCACACCATATTACTGCATTAAGACACCTATTATTGAACATTCTTTTTGTTGCTAGAGCACCATTTATACCCCCCCCCCAAAAAAAAAAATATTGGACATTCAAATTTGTGAGAAGTGAAACTTGTGAAAAAGGAAGATGCCAATTTAAAATCATTGTCATGCACTCATTACCAAGTCTGAATCAAAGGCACATTTCATGATCTTTTCACCTAACAATCCAACCACCCAAACATTTAGGCCCGTATTCCAGAAAACGTTGTTAGCTAAACGCGATTTTAGCCTAAAATCGTCGTACGTAATTTAATATTGCGTTTAAGCAAAACGCGTTGTTTTTAAAATTTTTTAACATTTGCTTACTTAAACAGAAGCTGTAAACATGAGTAAGTAACCATGTCGTTAGTAAAGAGCTAACTTGAGTGTATAAAAAGGCCGTATTGTTTTAAGGGTTGAGCGCACAAAGTATATGGCTTTCCGTAGCGTTTTTTAAGGTGCTACCAACCAATGGGTTGAAAGAAATGATGAGCACAAGTGCTGTTGTTCCAATTGGATGTGTGCAATGAGCCGTGCACTTGGGCGAAAACACCCACATAAAACACTTCTTTAAACTAGCCACGTACATTAGTTTAAATCGATGCCATTTTGGAGGAAGTTAAATTTTTGTTAAAATTGCGTTAGCTTTAAAACTCCTTTCTGGAAGTGCGTTTACTTAAGTCCATATGTTTATCTCACATTAAACGTTCGTTTAGCTTAAAATCGCGGCTAAAATAAATAAATTTGTGGAATACGGCCTTAATTAAACTTGAACATCTGGCTTTAATTTGGAATCATGTACATGATTCAATAATTAAAACACTTGTCTCAGTTTTATGTTTGTAAGATATGCGGAAGGAATCAAGTGAAAGTAAACTTGAATATCCCTCACAGAGATATAACTTCCTAAGTTACCTTATGCATATACCCATGTGATTTCAATCCCACATTGCTGACACAACTACTTATTATGCCACTTGTGGCTAAACAAAATGACACAGAAAATATAACTTTAAAAAAACCTTCCATAATAATAATACTCTTTATATACAAAAACACACATGTTTACTTTCAGTTTATATACAATTAGTATAGTGTGACGGTTAACTTCTTTGGACAAGATCTAAACTTTTAACTCCCTCGAGGCCTACCACCTTTCTAAGTATCTCTGATTGCTCATTACCGATTACCATGATACAACCTCTGAGTAACCAATCAGATTAAGACCACATATATATTTGGTACCGCACCTTAGGCTTTCTCAATGGCCATCAAAATCTGGTAGTCCGCAGGATGTAAGAGTAGCTGTGTTCGCACATTATTTTAATAAATATGACTATCTTTTATAGTACCAGTGTGTCATAGAAACAATTCTAAGTTCCATTGTCATAGAAACAAATTCTAAGACATAGACTAAATGAAAAAGAGTGAAAGACTGACCTTTGGCATTATAAGATTTGGTCCAAAAAATCCCACTGAGGCTATTCTATTCCAAACTCCCCCCACTTAGTAAATTTTGGAATGTCAACAAATTTTATCAGAAACACCTTCTAAAAATCCATAACTCGAGAGTATTTCCTGATCATCTTGTGAAAAAAGTGGAAGTCGATTGAAATTTGAGGCAGCTTTAAGTGCATTGGCAAAAAAACCCAATGCATGCGCGCTCAGTTTGATGACAAATAATGGCCGAGCCCTGCAGGGGTGTGTGCCATTGTGCATTGATTTTTCAATGAAAAAATACACACACCTGCCCATAAAATGAATAAATCCAACACCGCAACATAAACTTTCTATAAACACTGTATACTGTCATTAACATATAAACTGCATAATGACAATGCATGATCTTTATCTGATCATTTTTGATCTCTTATAATAAAAGTTTATAAATGGACAATGTTTGGTTGCTCCATTATAACATTAAAAATAATTGAACAATTTACTTGAGTCATGTAAAATTTGTTAAGTCTAGTCACAAATCATGATTCATTACAACACCTCAACAACTTTAAAACTTTCTACATGATCACTCACAAATGCACTTGTTGAATTTTTGCTGAAGGAGCTTAAGGCAATAAAGATAATCAAGGTGCAAAGTGTACGTTTTGTACACTATTTTGTGCTGCATACGACTTGTAAAATTACCTTGTATAAATTAAAATTAAGGCCACATCTTAAAAAGAGCTAGCAGTTAAAGTATGATATCGTTGAAAGACTTAAAGAAAATACTCAAAAGTGGAGGAGAGGGGAGGAGAGGGGATGAGAGAGAGCAAGAGTAATAAAAATATGCGGACATGTTGGGTGCACAGGAGTTAATTTTCAGCCAGTTTGTGACATGCTTGAACCTCTTTCAACAATGACACTGTAGACAAATTCAGCATTTTTACATGCAACGCAACAACAATAAAAATTGAAAACACTTCTCCTTTTAATATGAAAAGAGTATTGCATTTAAATATCAATGTCATTTATTTTGCACAAAGTTTGCAAACTAAGTAAGTGGTACTCTCCTTTGCTGAACTCTGCATGTCAATAACTATTTTAAAGGAATGCATGACGTAAGTGTAATGAACAGCTTCATCTAATGGGTCATGTACAGGCCCGTACGCAGGGGGGGTGCAGTCGCACCCCCAAATTCCGCAAAAGGGGAAAAAAGTCCACTTTTTCCTGAAATTTTTGATAAAAAGGTCCAAAATTTAGAGAAATTTTGACACGAAAGTCCACTTTTTTAGTGATAAAATGTTCAAAAAGTCCAAAAAAGGACCATTTTAGGGGGGTTAGCTCCACTTTACCAAAAAAGGTCCACTTTTTTTGATAAAAAGGTCCACTTTTCAAAGTCCCGCACCCCCAAAATAAATCCTGTGTACGGCCCTGGTCATGTATATTGTGCTTCTTGGAGCTGGTGTGCGCACTGCATAAAAAAAACACCTATGGGTTCATCACAGATTATATTAGATTCAACCCCATCGTGTCACCTCTTGTACTTTTCTGAAGGTATGGGCATTGAATGAGGGGCATGTGCAGTGGGTGGAAATTAAAATTCCCCGCTAAATCTATTGATACATGTAGTCCGATAGCAGAGAAAAGTCAATTCTATGCTCAATCAAAACATTCAACTAAACGTAAGTACATTTATAGCAACATTAACTCTCAAAACATTGACTAATCGTATTTGCTTCAGTGGTATTCAATATGAGCACCCGTGTTTTGGATACGAAGGAACACAAAAGTCTTTGCACTCTCTGTTAAAATGTCAACATGAAAGGCCAGATTATCTTAGTTCGTTCATGAAACAGGTGAATCAGGCCACATATTTTCTTTTCTGTCTCCTCTCCCAACTAATCAACGCTGTCCAAAACTTTTCCTCTGGTGACACGATGGGTTGAATCTACTATAACAAGAAGTACTTGTGAAGTAAAGGAATGGGGAGATTTTGCATGTGCAAACTATGAGGCAGACTGAGTGAGAGTATGCAAGAGGCAGAATTGCTCATTTGACTTTTTCGTCCAGAACAATTGTCTGAAACTTTAGAGCACCCACATCATATCAAATACATCTAGAAAGTATATTGTGTAACACACCATCGGAGCAGGTGTGGTACGCACAGTATAGACGGGGACCATAGAATTGGGCGATCAATCTAACAAATGTCAAGGTCGGTCAATCAGCGCAGCATAGACCGTGATTGGTTTGAATGTGTATAATGTTTGAAGAGAATATGATTCAAAATGTAAAAATGCTCTATTTAAATCCAGTTTGCGACTCATGGACATAGTAAGGCAAAAAAAAATTGTTTGCCATGACCTGACTGACACTTGAAAAAACTTATATTTTTGGCCTGATTCACATAAGTAAACTTGCTGCTTTAACATGCGTTGACCGTTCCTTTATTCATGGCAGACACAATTTTGTCAGACGCACAATTGGTTGCCTTATTCTTTCCTGACTATACACACTTCACTCACATTGAAATATATGTTACAAAACAGGATATCTTTAACACATAAAAATACTTCAAGTAAACTTGTGACATCCCCCTGGCAAGATGGCAGTTTGGAACATGACCTCAGATGACCTTGGACCTTGGTCCATGACCTTTGACGCCATCCACATATGAAGGAACTGCTATTGCACCTTAACCCCAAGTCTGGTTTAAATTAGACTTAAAACTTTTCGAAGGAGATGTGAACCTACCTAACTTAAACTGGAACATGACCTCAGATGACCTTTGACCTTGGTCCATGACCTTTGACATCATCCACATATGAGGGAACCCCTATTTCACCTTAACCTTAAGTCTGGTTTAAATCGGACAAACTTTTCGAAGGAGACACAACAAACGAAAACCAAAACCAAACTGGAACACACACACACATACATACATGCATGCGCACCCTCGCAATATCCCCCTCTGCTTTTCAAGCCAGGGAGATAATAAAAACAAAAATCATGAATATTTTTTTTAACAATTTAGTACTGATCAAAGCAGAAAACTGATCTACTGAAACACTGCTGAAGAATAAAAGCTGCTAGGTGAAGATCGTGGTCCCAGAGTGAAGTCCATTGCTATACATGTACAGTGTACAAACTACTTTCACCATGCTAGACTCCAGTGTATTATGTTCATCCATGTGTATAGGCGTGTGTTCGAGCCCTGTGAGAATTGGCCATCTTGTAATTTCCCTGGACAAGAAATTAAAAGTTGGTTGTTACCCATGCGATATACATGGGAAGCTGGTCCTGGCTGCGATGGTTATCTCGATGTATGTTTGCTGATAAGGGAAAGCGCTGATCCTAATCTGCTGCATCCCTAGAAATGATGCTAAATGGTTTATGGTATGGTTGGGCCACAGTGATCAGCAGCCATTTGTGAAAGCGCTTAGAGGCCAAATAGCAAAAGGCGCTATATAAATTTTTTTTTTTTTTTTTTTTTTAACCCCAAGTCTGGTTTAAATTAGACTTAAAACTTTTCGAAGGAGATGTGAACCTACCTAACTTAAACTGGAACATGACCTCAGATGACCTTTGACCTTGGTCCATGACCTTTGACATCATCCACATATGAGGGAACCCCTATTTCACCTTAACCTTAAGTCTGGTTTAAATCGGACAAACTTTTCGAAGGAGACACAAAAAACCAAAACCAAAACCAAACTGGAACACACACACACACACATACATACATGCATGCATGCGCACCCTCGCAATAT